>CABEEJ010006218.1:0-41992 GCA_901482245.1 Timema douglasi | reverse complement strand
GGCACTGCTCTCTGGCGTTCTCCTCAAAACATAGTATTTCCATAGGCCAACAGGTTGCAGCACCGACCGGAAACCAAAAAGTGTTCTTGGTTCGTTATGCTCTAGGTACAACCATCTCCCCTTATATTTAACTATCGCTTAAAGAGTGTTGACATTTTAAAACAAGAAAACTACTATTGAGATAATTTTCTTTTTTAAACATGTAATAATAATAATAATTCAATTTTGTTGTTGTTTAGGAGTGATTATATATTTACACATTACATTATTATATACATAATTACATTACACATAATTATATTACTATAAGCATTTTAACATTTTTAGTTCACTAACCTGAAGGTAGACTCTAATAGACGAGAATATGACCTGAGCAAACCTACCTAATAATGACCATTAATTAATTATACTAAGTGTTTCGGGGAAACCACTGCTGGGTGCATGTGGAAGGAATTTGGTATGACCATCAAATTAAAGACAATGTACCACTTACTCGACCCAGCCCGACCAGCTCCGTCGTTGCATCCATGAAGTTATGGAACCTTTACAAAAAACAAACAAATATAATGTACTTGTTAAAGTATTACCACAGCTTAGGTTTCGGAGAGCACGAAATAAACATACCTGTACAAAATACACTTAACCCTAAGAAAAGGAAAAACAAAAGAAATACTCATATAATATACTATAACTATTTTGAAACACTGGAGAAATAATGTATATAATGGCTCAATAAAAATGGTTGATTTATTTAGATGTAATAACAGTATTGTACCCTACCTCTCCGGCCGGCCAGTAATTTACAAAACTAAGTACACTTTCTTCCTCTTCCCCAGGGTCTCTTAAATTCTCATACAATCTTACTAATTTACTACTAATTTATGTTACAAGTAACAAAAAACAAATGAAGTCACTACTAATTTATGCTACAAATAACAAAAAACAAATGAAGTTTATCCTGAACAGGACCGGGCTCACCATTTACGTTTTTTGTTGTAGTCGGACGAATCTCCAAAAAGTATCCAAACACACGCTTACACTCGCGTCAGAATTTTTTTAAGTTATATTTTGATGAATGTAGAAAAACCCAAAAAATAAAACCACAAAAAGGTTCTTTTTCCAGCTTTACTTCGGTCTGCACCTTCTTAACAGATAATAATAGTTTATAATATGTGTAGATTGCCTTGGATGGCGACGGACTCAATAAAAACACGGCCTCTCTCCTCCATCACTTAAAAACCCCATATCCTCTCCGAAAATCCTCCCGTCCGGGCCCCCTTTCCGAGCGTCTTCCCAGAATTGCCCAAAAGTCGCCCGAAAAGNCCTCCCGTCCGGGCCCCCTTTCCGAGCGTCTTCCCAGAATTGCCCAAAAGTCGCCCGAAAAGGGCGGTAAGATTCCCGCAAAAAAAAAAAAAAATCCCAACTCCAATTATAGCCTTTTTATACCAAGTACAACATTAAGGAAATCGCTTAAAATTAACAATAAAAAAATTATGATTACTAAAACAATTACAAAACAATTATAGCCTTCCTCCACGACAAAAAATACCTGGCAGAAATAATAATAATAATAATAATGACAATAAAAAAAAAAGATTTATCTTCCTTCTCATTCTACCCTCGCGCGGCAGACATGTCCGCTAAGCAACACGCTCGTGTGGCGGGATCGCGAACTACTTACCTAATCAAGATGGATCCCCTAGAAGAAATTTATAACAAAATAAAAATAAGCCGAAATAAAAAATTAAACGATAGAAAATGAACGGCAAAAATATCAGGTAAGTAATAATATAATGCACAGATTAGTGTAGTTATAAATCTAAAATATTATTTTCTTTTTTTTTGCTTAAAAAATGTAAGCTACCAGGGAACCACTTTAAATAGTTAATATCCCATGGTAACAACAACTAAAACGAACGTTCTGCCAAGGCGGCCATTACTAACACCCCACAAAATGCATATAAAAAGGGAAGATTCACAAAACCACAACTAATAATATTATTTTTACAAGATGGTAAGAATACTAATAGTAATAGTAATAATAAAACTAGGGGATTATTGAAAATCCTCACAGCATATACATTTTTATACATCATTGGGCATAATAGTGACATATTATTAGTAACATATTTTCTTTTTTGTGTACATATTATTAGAAACAAACGTATTAATTTTATTTTTCATATATAATTATGAACTTTTTTTTACATATCATTAGAAACTAATTTATTGGTTTTAGTTTTAATATATAATTATGAACATATTTATTTTCGCATATTAGGCCTACTAGTACCAGTACCAGTTGAACAGAAAGTGCATAAACTAAAATTAATGAGAATTGATTGGAATTAATACATATAAAACTTTAAAATATATGGTAACAAGACAATGAACCATTTAAAATTTTTAAATGATTAAAATAGTGTCATGTGAGATCTGAAATCTATAGGAAAAATTAGTGAATTGAAAACAAAAGCTAACAATTGTATAACAAATTGAATAGGTTAGTATGAAAATGTTGAAATATCAGATTTAATAAGGTTGGATAGCCAAGGCTACGGAAGAAATTTAGCTTCCAATTGTTAATTTAATTACAATAGTATGTGAGACTCTAGAAGGTTTCATGGAATTAATATAACAAAATGTAATATGACTGAGCTTTAAATTTATAAATATAAAGTTCTAGTATAAAATAATTATAAAGTGATGTTAAAAGTTAACACTCTTTGGTTTGGTTTGGTCTGGTCCATTCTCCTTAGTGATAGTGATGAAGTATGTTGGACGACAAACCGTATTTCGGCGTATTTTTACGCCATCATCGAGTCTGAGGAAAACCAATGTAGTTATTATTGATTATATATTTACTAAATAAATGAAGTAATGGTTAAATATTTGATTATATATTTACTAAATAAATGCCGAATGTTTAAATATAAACACTAATGTTGTCTTAAAATCCAAGTAGAAATTAAAATTAAGTATTGAAGGTTAAATAAGTTAGTAAAGAACGTTAAAATTGTAAAAATTGTGTGAATTTAGTGAAAATAGAAAAAAAAACTTATAAACTATCAAGCCTGCTTACGACTGGAGTTAAGGTGTTGATCCAGATATTACATAATGCAAAAAAAACTTACTTAAAACATTTTAAGGTTTTATAGAATTCTTGTAGAATATTCTGATAAGTATATGAGCAACGTGAGAACGAAATTTCACGTTGAAAAAAAATCAATGATGTCGCTTGTGGTATTAATTTTAAAATTGCAAGGACTGTTTGGATATAGATAGATACAAGTTGGTGTGAATATAAATTACTAGCTACCCATCACATCTGCTTCAGTGGTTGCGTTGTCTAACACAACGCTCTTGCAGTAGACTGGACTGCCGATGACGGGGAGATCAAGGTTTTGATTAAATACTTGATTTGGATAAGGATTCATATCATGATACTGATATAATCACTTTTTGTTCGCATCCGTGTTTTAGCTGACTAATTTCAACAAAAAACGTCTATTGTAATATAGCTATAATAATTACATATACTGTCTCGCAGACTTTTTTGTTCACATTATTGAGAACGTTCAATATGTATAGTATTTTTTTTATGTAATACCAATAGTTTTTGCAGCGCACGCGGAGAAAGCATACTAATTTTAGGCAATTTTTTATACCTTGTGTAAAACTATCGACATTTTTATGAGAAATAAATTAAATTTTCAAAATAAAATATAGCCTTTGCTAATCGCTGATAATGTAGCTTTATATTGGTGAAAGAATTTTTAAAATTGGTCCAGTAGTTTTTGAGTTTATCCATTACAAACAAAAAATCAAATCTTTCCTCTTTATAATATTATAGTGTAGATTATATTTGATCAGGGGTGTGGTAGTGATTGTTGTAAAAGGAATAAAGGTAATGGGTTCTAATCTTCTTAGCACAGGCCTGAACAGGTCTTTAAAATGGAAGGAGGGCGGGGTTAAGGGTTGAGGATTATTTTTGAGTTTGACATGTTGAGGTAGTTTTCTGATTGTATTGTTGAGTGATTGATTTAAACAATTAATTCGTTCGTTAATAATATTGATGTTGTGGAGAATGGCATTTTGAATGTGAAGATTTTCGGCTATGTTCATTTTGAGACCTTTAGAGGAAGAGTGTGGAGAAGTTTCATAGATTTATCAATGGCTGTTGGTTGGTAATCACTGATCAGAGAGTTTGGGGTGTTCGGCGAATTTAGATTTGGTTCTATTATGTTTGAAATCACGAATGTGTTCAACATAACGTTTATAAACGGACACCCAGTTTTTCCATTATATGCAGCGTTACATTCACATGTTAGTTTATAGATTCCACTTTTTTTTTTTTAAATGTTGTTGGCGTTGAGATTTGAGTTGCTAATATGTTTTTTCAATGCAGTAGTAGTTCCATATGAGATCCTGATATGTTTTTTTTACGAGATTAGTACTTTTGGTAGTTTCATTGTCACTGTAGTTAAATTTAATCCATTTGGGTTGTTCTGGGTTGAGTGAGGGATTTTTAAGGTTAGATTGTTGTTTCTTTTGAGTTTTTTGTTTCCGCAGAATTTTGTAAACTACTGAATGTGAGTATCCATTTGCCTTAGCGATTAGTTTGATGGTGTTTAATTCCGTTTTAAAGCTATTTTTGGACAATGGGATGTGAAGTAATCTAGACAAGACTATTGTAGGTTGCCAATTTGTGAGATCCAGGACGATTGGAATCATTACTTATGATGTTATCGGTGTGGGCTTGTTTTCTGTATATTTTATTTTTAATATTGTTATTTAATTTTTTAATATTTAGATCGAGATAATTGATGGTGTTGTTAAGAATATCTACGTTGTTAAGTAAGGCAGGATTATGGATATTATCATATATGATGAGAATGTTATCAACATATCTGCAATAAAATTGAATATTGATGTAATTTTTGAGGAGGTTGATAATTTTAGGGTCGTTGCTCTGTAAGAAAATTTCAAACATGATGCAAGAAATTGGTGAACCCATAGCTAAGCCATCATTTTTAGAATATAATTTATTGTTCAATTACCCGCCTCGGTGGCGTAGTTGGCTAACGCGTTTGTCGTGTTGAGCTCTACTGCTGAGGACGGCGAGATCGAGGTTCGAATCTCGGTCGGGTGAACTGGGGGTGGTTTTTCCTAAATGGTTTTACACTCTACTTCCACGCAATTGCGGGTTCACTTCCTCTAATTTAACCTTCCCAATTCATAATCCATTAGAGTAATTAGTACTTAAAGCGTGTAACCCGAACGGGTAGTAAGACGCGGTGCTAAATATTATATTATATTGTTCAATTGATAATAATTTTGGTTGGATATAATTTGGATGATGTTGATCCAAATATTCGTTTGAGATTTTTTTTATAAAGGTGTGGAATTAATGGTTTAAACGTTAAAGTTGGTTAGATATATTTAATTTTATAGTTAGGCCTACTGCACTGTCATAAAAAAAAGAATGTAAATAATTACAAATAAATTAAAATGCCAATGCAAAAAAAAAGAAGCATAAACTTAATATTGTACACATAAGAAGAATACACGTAGTTTGTTTTAAATTAAGACTATCTATACATAAGAAAATATTTTGGCCCTGCCATATTAAACAAGAGCATTCATAATCATAAATAACCAATTCAAATATCAATTAGGCCCCTAAATGAAAAATAAATCAAATAGCACAATAAATATCATAAACACAATTTTAGAATATACCTATTTTGTTTTCAAAATAATTAAGCCACCTACACATACAGTAAGAATTTTTTTTTTGGCCCTGACATATTTAAAATATCATAACTATAAATAACCAATTTAAAATGTTGATTTTAGTCTATATTATAAAATAAAATATCCAAGGCAGAATTAAAGAATTTGTGTTTACATGCAAGAGACTTTATTTAAATATTTTTGTTTGAACTATGAATTATATTTTCATGACTTGAGAATTTTAAATGTATCTATATATTTTTAATTATCGGTGTAAAATATCTGCATGATTAAAAACAGATTATCCTTGGCCGATTGTGCAAATATCGGCCGGTAAATCGGGTAGATTATCAGCATCATCCCAGCCTTAGTATATATATTTTTTTCGCCTTGGTGATTTATTCCTTCTCCACGCAAATGCGGGCTCACTTCCTCTAGATTCTACCTTCTCAATTCCTAACCCATTAGCTTAATTAGTACATAAGCTTATAAACCGAACGGGTAATAAGACGCGGTGTTAAAAAAAATTGGTTCACTCTAATTTTATTCAATTTTACGTAATAAATGACAATAATATAACAAAAAGTACGCTTTTTTTTAACAAACAAAGCCCAACCTTCCATGTTGCGTCTATTAATTGAATATTATATTTCGATAGGTTGGCTATCCTCATACCCAACCTGTCATAGACAGGCCTAAAATCTAGTTGCTTGTGATTATTGTATGTGTCTTTAAAGGTTATTTCCCTCGACAGTCGGTCATAACGACGAGAGGGGAGGGCACTGAGTTGCTAGGCAACCACCTCTCACGGGGCCCTACTCATTGTTGACCTTAGTGGAAGTGGGAATGAGAGGAGAGTTTGAAGGTGGTTCGCTTCCTTAAAGAGTCGAAGTAACCCCGGCTTCTGTCAAACGGACACACACACACACACACATCCTAGTCTAGATCGCGTCCTGCATCCGTTCCAAGAAGTTTGGTCAGTCGGAGCGTTTGACTAACATTTTCATTTGGAGAGTTATAAATGTGTGAAGCCGACGAGGAAAAGGCGCATATGTTCTCTTGTGGTCGAGTAAGGAAGTTGGTGTTGTTCAGAGCTAATTCACGGTTGATTGTGGTCGGTAGCCGGCCACTGACGACAATGTTCTTCTGGATGGTATTTCGGTGGGTTGCAGTCTTATGTTCAATAGTCTCTTCTGTGTCATCGGTATTATTTGGTAAGTCAAATATCACATCTTTGATTAATTTAACGATATTACTTATAAAATAGATGTATAAAAATGGTACGCCTATAAAATTGTTTATTTCAAGATTTGTTGTTTTTTAATTAAAAGTTTACAGTCCAATTTTCATAGGATATGCGTTTAGGAAATATATATTTTTGGCGGCTGACTATGATATTTATTATACTATTAGTGTTATTTTATAAATATCGATAATATATATCGAAAGTATATCACATGACTTACTTATGAATACGTAAAAATAGATCTGGTAACTTTTCTAACTTTCACCTAAGACCCTTAGCCCTTCTTTGGGGAAATGAACTGTTTAATCTGTGTAACCTAGCTCGAATTTTGTTTGAAGTTTACAAGAGAGAACTTGTAAAGCTAAAATATGAAGGAATAATAAGTTACATGTATTAAAATTATATTCTTGACTAATATTTGCATGTTATATTGTCATTAATAATTGTGACCCATGACAAAAATAAGATCTTATTCAAATTTATTATTATTAAAATTTACATATTTGAGCTGAAGTACGTCTGTATAGTTGTTTCGCCTTTAAAACACAGTTCAAAAGTAATTCAAAAGTCATTTCGTATTCATCCGCTTTTAAAATATATTTTATCAATTTGACAAGTTGTGTTAAATTACATCATTTGTTAAAGTGATGACAGACCATAAAGTCCAAACTCGTCGTAAATATATGTCCCCAACCCTTTCTTTTATAACTTTTGACGTAGTAGGTAGATTAAATCAAAATAAACTTGAATCACGTTGATATTTTTCATATTCTTCCTAAACATAGTTCATGAACGACAACAGATTTAAAAGTCGATCTCGGTGCTCGTCTCAGGGCCCGATGTTTTCTTTTAATTATTTTTTTAGCACCGCGTCTTATTACCCAATCGGATTATATGCCTATGTACTAATTACACTAATGTGATAGGGATTAAAAAGGTTTTAATGTATAAGAAGTGCACCCAAATTGGTGTGGAGGGAGAATGGAAAACCATCTAGGAAAAAACCCTCAGTGCACCCGACAGGGATCGATTCCGGATATCCCCGTCTTCGGCAGTTTAGTTTAACACGAAAGTAGCACGTTAGACCATGTGGTCACCGAGGTCTGTAGGACTCGATGTCTATGGGTTCTAACCCAGCCAGGGTCGACGTATTTTTCATGGGTGATAAAAATCCGTAGCACAACTTCCTTCGGAATGGAAAGTAAAGCCGTTGGTCTCATGCCAATATTGGTGTCTAAAATAGCCCTTGAAGGTATGTGAAAAATACTTTTCCCGGAAAATTGGAAGGTCCTCTCGCTATCGCTCTAGGGAACATTTAACATAAGCTTATACTAAAAAATGTTTCGGACTAATTTCTAAGGTATTTTTTGTTTTTAGTCTAGCGTACCAAATAAATGCTTGCTAGCATTGATTTGTGTAGTTTGTATTGATATTTTTAAGCTTTATATTCTTAAATACACGCACACACTCACAGGATTTCCATAAATTATATACCACGTTATAGGTCCTAATAAACTCGTTATTTTAGTAGCTGACGTATTAACTGAACTGTGATATTCTCAGTGCCGTACCACACAAGAGGTATTTTATTCGCGCGAACTTTAATTCGCGCGATCAATTCTGACGTGCTTTCAAACGAAATAAAAAATATCGCTTGTTTTCCATGTTATTATTATTATTATTATTATTAGCACCGCGTCTTACTACCCGTTCGGGTTATACGCACTTACGCTAATGTGTAATGGTGGGTGATTGTGAGATGAAATGAAGGACCTACAGTTTAACGTGGAATCCGAACCACAGCGGAGACCTGGCATTTTCCATGTTCAAATGCTGTTATAGATCGGTGGCGCGGGAATTTTACCGCGCGATTATTTATCTCCCTGTGTGAACTCTCGCATTTGAACAATTGTATCTCAGCGGATCAAATTCGCGCGATAAAATACCTCGAGTGTGAAACGACACTTGGTTTAAAAGTTTTAAAGACATCGTCGTCATATTAATCATAAAAATGAATTATTTAAAAATGTACGGTAATTTAGCTAAAAATTAGCAAATAGTTTTGTAATTATAAATAAAGTTAGGGTACCTAACAATTAAAACAAATTGATGGATCTGAAATAAATGTGTTTCTCACCCTTACATACTACGCTCTAGTGTGGTTTCTCTACGTAAAATGGGTTCTATTCTCACTCGGTACTTTATTCTCGATGTGCGCCAGTAAAATGAGGAAATTGGTTCAAATAATTTATCATGCAACCAACATACAATTTTTTTAATTAATTTTCCTTCATATCTAAAAAAAACTAATTTCTTGTGAAATTAGAAATACTATAAATCAGTTTGGCAACAAAATTTTATGTAAATCGTAGGTTTATATAAAAACCAACAAAAGGAGTGTGCACTTTTGGTGTTATCAGTTATATGTAAACTTTTCTTTCTAATTTAGTGATTTACGAGACTATCTCACCATCGATTATATACAAGACTAGCTGAATCCCCGTTCTTCGTGCGGGATATTGTGCTATTATTTATTTTTGGATGAAAATTAGGAATTTTTGTTTGAATATGGAATGGTTCTCAGCGCTACCCAAGAAACACCGCGAGTAGGTGATCATATATCGTTTCTCATGGGGAGTTTTATTTTCAGCAGGCCCCCTTGCCTACTGCCTGGGGCGTTATCAACTACCTATCTCCACCAGAATATTAAACTAGTCTGAGAGAGTTCTTCACATTTTCGAAACAGTCTTTAGAGTGTTATCAGACCGAATGAAACTTCCAATTCTCCGTGAACTGTTGTTGTTGTTGCCCTAAGTCGTGATAATACATATTCTCTCGCCCACACATATATTTGCGTGTTAAAACTTGACCCAATGTTAAAATGGAATTGGAGAAAGTCGATTAACTTTTAGCTCGTAGTTGACGGCATTTCTCAAAACCACCGTCATACACCGACATTCTTATTGAAATTTGACAACCCTGCAACACCATTCACCCCCCAACTAGACAGAATGTCAACCCAAAATTATCTCATCAGTTTTTAATATTTTACAGCTATTTTAGTTACTTAAGCCCGAGTGTTTTAATCAATCATGAAAAATTAGAAAAAAAAATCTTCTAACGGTTAATTTATTACTAACGTAAGAGCTGGAATATGCTCTATAAAAGTATAGGATATTCCTAAACTTTTTTTAATAAAAGGCTTAGCTTTTATCAATTTTATAAAAGGCATATGCTCCTTAAAAGTATAGGGTATTCCTAAAAGTTTTTTTTATAAAAGGCTTAGCTTAAGTTTCACAAAATGGTTTTAAAGATCACTTTATTGATAATATCAGCAATTAAACCCTAGACGAGGGTAAGACTGCTCTTTAGCACGATCATACTAGCGACCCAGATCTAGTCACGGCGATCAGGTCGTCAGAACGTTTATCTCAAATCGCTCACGTTTGCTACTAACTTGATGTCGCTAGGCTGTAATTGCGTAATATAGCCACCCTCATATTTAAATAATCATTGGGAATGCCATTAAATTATTGGTTTTAGAGATAAAAGACAGTAATAACTATCTAAATACATGTATTCCTAATTAATATCAAATTAAGGGTTCTTAGTGTCGTACGGGTGCACTTATCCTGTACCTACTCTGAACAAAAGTAATGTGGCATGACACTCTTGAGACATACCACCTTGGGAGTACGACCGAGTAAGACGTCAACATGGTGTCCTAAAAGCATGTGTGAAGGTTGCTCGGTCGCTATCAGGAATTTGACGTTTCCTGTTCCGCTTTCATCTTGCGGTGGTAGAAGAGTGGGGTGGGGGTATTCCCAAACACCCTACTGGAAACACTAAACTACAGTAGCCCCATTGCTTCTTTGGTGCTGACTGACAGCTCACAGCTGACTGTCAGAAGTGACAGCTGCTTTGCAGATCATATGGTTCGGCGTAAGGATACATAATTTGGTCTGGTAACTTTTCAAAGCTTTTAGCTGTCAGCTCTGAGTTTTCAGTCAGCACCAAAGAATCCATGGGGCTACTGTATCTAAGCTTAAGATAATAGAAAGAAAAATGACGAGTTATTTTTTTGTACTAAGAAAATATGCCACCATTCCCTTCCGTTAGTAGATGGAAAACTACTTTATGATTTACCTTCTTTTTTTTTTAGCGCCGCGTCTTTCTATCCATTCAAGGTTATAAATTTGGTTCCCTCCTGTAACTGGCTTGGGTGTGTATTGATTTGTATGGGGTGACCTGGCGGTCTAGGGGTAAGGTGTCAGACTTCTATGCTGGCGGCTGGGGTTGAATCCTCGGTCTCGGCATAGATTTATCTGATTACCAAACCCTTCCTTGCCTTTGACAAGACATCTTGTGAATGTGGGGAATGCCAGGCCTCCACCGTGGTTCGGATTCCATGTTAAACTATAGGTCCTCCATTTCATCACACAATCACCCTACCATTACACATTAGCGTAAGTGCGTATAACCCGAACGGGTAGTAAGACGTGGTGCTAATAATAATAATAATAATAATAATAATAATAATAATAATAATTTGTATGGGAGTTAACGCCCGACACAGAGTATTTGGCACCTGAAAACGGATAGTGGAGTTCGAGCCCTGTTCAGTGCAAGCTACGTTCCGTTACACCTGGTATGTTAACTCTTATCTCATGTGCACATTGTTTTGTGGAATTTTTTTGATGATCATTTAAACAGTTCCAAAACATATCAAAGGAGGCGGGAATCGTTGCTATGCGAGGCCTCACATATCATAGCTTGTGCACATCATGCACTCTGTCATTGGCTTCAATTTTGTCACTAACGCGTTCACTTTTAATCGTGTTGGAAGTTCCGTCGCAAATTCATTTCACCATCGTCTTTGTACATCACTTTCAAACTTCCGATACAACCTCAAAAATGATCTTTCTTTGCTGAAACGATGACCGTTCCGACATTTTGTTTTAGTGTCCTGCCATTCGTTAAGGTGACTGGCGTTCTTGTTTTTAAATAAGTTTGTTTGAATTTTCTAAACACTCTTTCTACTGCGTTATCACTTTAGTTGAGGTCATTTTAACTGCCAATATAAAATTATTTGCTTTTCAATATGATTTCTTCGGTCGCTTGATAATATCTTACGCAACATGGCGTCAGACTACGAAGTGAGGCGACTTGAAAGTTCGGAAAATGAATAGCACCTTTTAAAAATAATCGATGAGTCATGTTAGTTAGTTAATAATCGCCAATAGTAATTAAGGCCGGTGTGAATGTAAATGACCCGTGCTCTCTTCCAATACAATAATAATAATAATAAATACTTAGCCGAAACTACTTCAATTGAATGATTTAATACGATATTTAAAAAGTTAATTTACTTGTTAGTCACAATTTATATTGTGTTTGGATTATGTATCGTTCACAAATTGAGTTCATATCTATGTCTAAAAGTGTCATCTGGACACAGGCAACGTCCCATGTTCAATTCTCGTGTCCGGGTACCACCAGAACATAAACTTAGATATGTTAATGCTCGTTTTAACGGTCTAATCAACCTTATAATCGATAATAATAATAATAATGTTGGGACAACTTATTGAGAATGAATGGTGGTTTTTAAAGTATAATCTTGGGGTAAGGTGTCTGACTTCTGTGTTGCGGGTCCGGGGTTCAATCCTTGGTCCCGGCACATATTTATCTGATTACCAAACCCTTCCTTCACCTCTTGACAAGTCGTGTATTAATCACAACTTGTGAATGTGGGGAATGCCAGGCCTCCACCGTGGTTCGGATCCCACGTTAAACTGTAGGTTACCATTACACATTAGCGTAAGTGCGTATAAGTCGAACGGGTAGTAAGACGCGGTGCTAATAATAATAATAATAATAATAATAATAATTTATAGTTCAGTCATTTTATGAAAATTAGTTTTAAAAAAACTCTTACAAGCAAAGGACTGGGCATAGTGTATTTAATCCCCCGATTAAGATACTAAAACTTCTCGAAAAATAAAGTGCTACGTCTGCCATCTTGTAAAATGGCGGCCGAAAACAAATTGTTCGCACTTATCTCGGAAATTATCCATGTTATCGAACGGCGCTAAAGATGTTGGATAGTCTTTATCATTCAGGAATCCGATTGGCTACTGGTGATTTCTGTACCAGTCCTGTCGTCAGAATCTGTGCTGATGCCCGTGAGTCACCTCTTTCCTACCGAAGGTTCTATCTGTTGGTGTCGTGCGTATGTCTAAGCTTAATTTCATACCACAGCACGTCCCACTGTCCTGTGGTCCATCCTTCCAACCGTGTCTTGTATGAAACTAAATGACGTGTTGCAAAGCCGGTCGTGATACGGATCCTATCAGTCTTCGACACGTGTGGCATGGTCTCCCGAAAAACAATCTTCACGTCTACAGGTCGAGTTGCTCCGTGCAAAGTACGACTTATTAAAGGTATTTTAATGAGATCCTCTTCGCTCCCTTTCAAACGTTTCAGCGTATATACACGGATGGTTCGAAATCTAGAACTTCCTTGGGATGTGCATTTTTTATGGAAGGGTTTAATTTTAAAATTGGTTTACCTGCTGATTCCAGCGTTTATACGATAGAATTATACGCCATTTTAAATAGTTTTGTGTTTCATGTACCGTTTTGTTCTCATCTCGCGGATTCCATTAGTACTCTGTTGACACTGTCCACTTTGTACTCCTGGAATACCCTTGTTTGGATGATTCACTAACATATTTTTTAAATTGGTTTGTTAAACATCCGGGTCGCCATCTACAGTTCATCTCCCTCCTCGTGAGAGTTTAAGGGTTATGTTCGGCGTGGGGTCTTACGCACCTGGCACGAGCAGTGTGGTTCGACCCCTGCTCAGAACAAGCTGCGTTCCATCAAGGTCATCGTGACAAGACTCCGCGTCGGGCATACATTTCTAACCCATGGGTTTTTATTAAGAGGAAATCCATCTCCAGTGTGCGAGCTTTGCGATGCTCTCCTTAATGTATACCATGTTTTGGTGGGGTGTCACCTGGCTCTTAATTTTAATGGTGGCCTTCGCTTTTTACGTGGCAGCGTGGATGGAGTCATATGTTTACTCCGCTTTATACACCAATCGAATCTTTTAAATTACATTTGAGTTCACTCTTAGAGTGGCTCTTTGGATATTATCTTATATTAAGATTAGTTTAGTAGCTGTATCGCCCTAAATCAGAATAATAGTCCATTTGAGTCCCACTCCCAAGGGGTGTCTCAAATAGGCTTTGTCTCATATTGAGGCTTATTTTTAACGTTTGGATACAAATTAGTATTTGTATAATTTATGTTATTTTATTTTAGAATTTTAATCTTGTTATTCTGGCAGATGCTTTATTGATTATGACTCTAGCGTATAGGGATTTTACTATTTTTTGTTGTTTGTTTAAGGTCCTAATGCCCTCACAGTGTAAATGGGCATACAAACCCCAGTATTAATACTAATATTGTGTTGTATGAACATATACATTAAATACATTGCTCTGTACGGGGGAGGAGTGGGTGGACGAACAGATTTTCTCCAACCTGTAATTTTTGTCCTTTAGAGGGTGACCTATGCACTACTGCTCGTGGAGAGAAGGGGGTATGCTCGCTGTTCCAAAGCTGTGCCTCGGCGTTGCAGGACTTCCACCGGGGACTCCAACCCCGTCGGTGTGGATTCCAGGGCTCCAACGTAGTGGTCTGTTGCAAGGACAATTTCCCCACCCTTTCCAAGAGTGAGGAAGGTAAGTGGCTCTCGTTCGTGGTTGTCATCTTTCTTTGCTGCAATATTTCATGATATGAACAACTTTGGGGAATAAAGAGATATCTCCGATCTATATATAATTATTATACAACCGTTTACTAACATCACTACTTCAATTTGGGTGAAATTTACTATTTTTTACTAAGCATTGGCTATATGCCCATTGTAACTTGCACGTGCAATTAAAATAAATGGTACGGAACTCCGTGCGGACTTTCTCGCTCTATTGTTTAAAAATTGAGATATTTACTCAAAACTCGTAAGATAATGTGAATTGAAATAATATACTCTAACACAAATGGAGCTATAAGTTTACTTGTGTAAAACATTTTTTGACTCCCGGTTTTAAATTTTATAATTTTATTTTTATAGAATTAAAGTCCTCATTTGTATATTTGGACCAATAAAAAAGATCGATATTGGGTCCACAAGGGTCAACACTTCGTATTAAAATTTCGACTTCGGGTTAAATTTTCGAAATTTTAGTAGGGGTTGCACATCTTCAGGTCATCGCATTGCTATTAAATTCTTCATTTATAAATTTTGAACAGGTCTAAAATGATATAGATCATTGCTGTACAAACATTTTCCCTAAGAGGTTAAAGGGAAAAGAACATCAACATTTTTAGAAATTTACTTACTCTATGACATTACAGAGATTATTGTGTTAAAATTAAAGTAATATATCTGTACAACTAAAGCTCACAAAATGATATTCATATATTTTCCAATACCTAAGAAACTACCGTATTGGTTTTACAAAATTATATTTCAAATAAAAGGTTGTTTTTTTCTTTAATAGTACAGTACTACAATTGTGCAAAGATAAGTTATTCAGTGTCTCATATAGTTGCGGAGATATGGAAATATCCGCTTCAATGACGTAGCCTAAAAGTAATTTTCTTGGGAAAATGAAAGTATTCAGTTTGTTTATAATTTTATTCAATGCCTAGATACAAATTTTAATCAAAATTATTTGAGTCGATTTTGAGAAAATCTATTTTTGCTCTTTTTATCCTCTAGTAAACTACTCTTAATTTTAGGGTTAGTCACACAGACAGTAATGCAAAAAACACTTTTTATGGTTATGGGGGGTCATAAAACGTCAACATATTGTGTTAGATTTTTTTGATGGTCAAAATACTTAAAAACTTTAGTGTTCAAAAAGTTGCAATATCCTATATATTTGCGTACATCTTGAAAACTATAGGTTTAATAAATATTTCAAATAAAATATATGTATAATATACAGATCTATATTTGCAATAATAAGTAATTTCAAATTACCCGCTTCGATGGCCGTGTGGCCTATCTAACGCTATACTCTCGTGTTGGACTAGAATGCTGAAGACGGGGAGATCGGACTTCGATCCGGGTCGGATGCACTGAGGATGATTTTCCAAAATGGTTTTCCAATCTCCTTCCACGCTATTGTGGATGCGATTCCTCTCAATTAAAATTTCCTAATACCTAAGCCATTATTGTAATTAGTACATAGATAAAAATGTTGTACATATTATTATTTTTTTAAAAGGAATTTACGCATCAGTACGGAACCCTTAAAGTCATTTTGACAAAAATTTGAGAGTAGGAGCCAATTTTAATAAAATCTATTATTAATATTTTTGTCCTTAAGAAAACTACCCTCAATTTTAGGGTTAGATATCCAATTATAAAAAGCCTCGGGACAATCCTTTGAAAATCCCAGGTACTAAGTCTTAGCCCGATCGGTAAAATAGTTTAGGTTCTTGTTGTAGGTACAGACAGACGACACTGTAACAACAGCTTTATCGGATTCATGAGGTCATGAAACGCTGACATTCATCAAAATCTCGAGTTCGATGTAGTGAGAAAGTGAAACTCCCGTTATTGATGAAATTTTATTAAGGTGCTTAACATAATACCCACATTCTGAAAATTGTAAATTGACACCTGGACACGGGAATCGAACCCGGGACCTTTGGCTTAGTACGCCAATGCTCTAACCACTGAGCTATCCAGGAATCGTCCCGTGTCCAGGGTAGTTCTTCACTCATATTTTAAGGCAAAGTCTATGATGGACGTGCTGAAATCGTCGGCTACAAATGTGTGATTGATAAAAAGGGGTAAGGTGTCGGACTTCTATGCTGGGGGTCCGGGGTTCAATCCTCGGCCCCGGCAAAGATTTATCTGATTACCAAACCCTTCCTTCACCTCTGACAAGACATCTTGTGAATGTGAGGAATGCCAGGTCTCCACCGTGGTTCGGATTCCACGTTAAACTGTAGGTCCTCCATTTTTCATCTCACAATCATCCTACCATTACACATTAGCGTAAGTGCGTATAACCCGAACGGGTAGTAAGACGCGGTGCTAATAATAATAATATTAATATCACGAGTTATCAAATAACGCAGCCACCTTCGACTTGGTAGTTGGCTTAATGCTGCCACTTGTACAATTATTATAATTGTAAGGGATTGCATATTAATGAATCAATAGCCAAAGCTATTCTTTATACATTTTAGTGAGGATTACTCCATCTAGATATAATATTCTGAAAATTAAAACATGACTGCGTTATCTGATAGCTCGTGATCTTAATAAAATCACACATTTGTAGCCGACGATTTCAGCACGTCCATAATAGACTTTGCCTTAAAATATGAGTGAAGAACTACCCTGGACACGGGACTATTCCTGGATAGCTCAGTGGTTAGAGCATTGGCGTACTAAGCCAAAGGTCCCGGGTTCGATTCCCGTGTCCAGGTGTCATTTTTCAATTTACATAATATGATATATAGATGGAGTAATCCTCACTTAAACGTATAAATAATAGCTCTGGCTATTTAATTCATTAATACCCACAAGTTTGATTTTAGGAAGTTTAAACAAACACCGCTAAATTATTTACATTCTTACGTTTTCCTACCTTGGGAATTTGTTATTTAATTTCCGAATACTAAAATACCAACCAAGTCCCTAAATAGGCTACATATTTGGATAAACTACCAATAAATAATATCACACAATAAGTTCTAGGAATATATTATGAACTTATTAGAAAGAAAGTTAAAACAATATCTATTAAATTTATATCAGAAGGAATATAGAAAAATATATAAAATAAACTGTCATGCCAGACAAATTCTGGCGTATTTACCCTCAACTGTCTTTCTCATCTGAAACCCCCTCCAAATTAAATCGTTGGCAACCCCCTGTATTTAACAGCTTCTGAACAAATGGCAAACTACTTTTAACTATTTTTATTCGTTTAGGTCACAAATAAAATCATTTTACAGTTTTTTGTTTAGTGGAAACCTTGTCTCTAACTATTGTTTTCGCATCTTGCACAATCCTGTAAGCCCCTTGGTTGATTGAAACATCTGCACCGCGTGGCTTAAAAATGCGGGCACCATTAAGCGCGTACCATCATGTGAGGGAAGTCCCCGCCGTATAATATTCTCGTTTTAAGTGTCAAGGTCATAGAAGAGTTGGTCGACAAGGTTTTAAAGGTCATGCGCTTATACGATACTAACATCTGAACGTATCTTCCATTTACCCTGAAATGTATCAACCTTACCTTGACAAATTACACTATGGTGTAGCTTATAAGACAGAGACAATGGGCCAGTTTAATAGTCAAATTTAGTACGCCTCAAGTGCGGCTCTACACTAAGTACATGACGACACCTACCTAAACCAGAATGGAATGGGCCAGTTTCCTATGCGAGAACGGCCCATTCCATTCGAGTTTAGGTAGGTGTCGTCCTGTATTTAGTGTAGCACCGCACTTGAGGCGTACTAAATTTGACTATGAAACTGGCCTATAGGGTTAGTTTCATAGTCAAACTCCTCAAGTGTGGTGCTAAACTAAATAAACGAAGACACCCACTTAAACGCGAATGGAATGGGCCAGGTTCATGTATGAAACTGACCCATTCCATTCTGGTCTAAATGTGTGTCGTTTTGTATTTAGTAAAGTGCCGCAATTGCGGCATACTATATATACCTATGTTACTATGAAACTGGGCCATAGTGTATCCCGTCACATTTCAGGAAGAATTGAGTGTATATAACTAAACCGAGACAAATATATAACCTCTCTATTGATATTTGAAAATTTCGAGCCCTCTTGGTGGCGATGACTACACAAACTAACCAGGACGTCTAGAGTCAAGTTCAAGGCAGACGTGTTTTCAAAATGACACCTGATTGGCGAACCGCCCAAAGCAAGCTGACAGATAGTGAGGTGTAGTACAGGAGTCATTAATCAACAAGTATTGAATCCGGGTCTTTTATAGTAGCGTTGTAATAAGTATATTGTATTCCGACAGAACAATCATCTTTCAGGATACAAGAACTAGTTTATAAATAAAACAAACACTGTAAGTAATACAAAAAAAATACCCGGGTTGGTTCATAACTTACTTTTCTTTTGTATGGCATCTTTGACCGGGAGATATCTATATTATCTTATCGGTAGCATGTGTATGACGGGTGGGAGGGGAGGGGAAATTCCAGCAGCTCTGGTGGCACAAGAGGTTGTTCACACGTCATACCCGTAATTTGATGATGGTTATTATGCAGATGTGGAGCCATCCTAAACCTAATTAACCAAACCCTGGCGACCGTTGAGATAATTCTCCTTTAGAGAAAAATACCCATGGTACCAGCCGGGAATTGAACTCGGAACCCCTAGATCCGTGGCCAGGTGCACTGACCGGTTAACTAACCCGCTATGCAGGTGGCACGGTTATTGGGGTTCCCCATTACATCTCCAGACGAATGATAGTGTATCCTCTTAGATTTAAACTTAGAAAATCAAGCAAAGAAAATTAAATGTTTGTCCAACTCTAAGTTCCGTTCTGCTCAGGTTGGAAGCACGGTTAGCGTTCATATCCCGGATGTTGATAGATGACTAGGAGACTTTAGCAACGTTCTTGCGGTGGTAGTGTTTTTTTTTTAGCACCGAGTCTTTCTACTCGCTCGGGTTATACGATTATGTATTAATTACGATAATGGTTTTTAGGTATTACGAAAGTTATATTTAGAGGAAGTGTATCCGCATTTGCGTGGAGGTAGAATGGAAAACAATTTTGTAAAAAAAACTAAGTACACCCGACCTAGATCCGAACCTCGGATCTCCTCGTAGTCGGCAGTATAGTCTACTGTGAGAGTAGCACGTTTGACCGAGCGGCCACCGAAGCGAGTCGGTGGTAGTTGAAGGGCTAATTTAGGGTGTGTGATAAAACCCTAGTCAATTTAAGCACAATATCACTAGGGGAAAAAAAAAATCATTTCGTCAACCAGCAAATGCTTGAGTCATTTTCGGTAAGTTAAGGTTATAAAATATGTCATTGTAAAATGAAGTGTAGGGTTTACAACCGAAAAATGCACATGCAGATCTTCAGGAATTAAATGTAGCTCTAATTGTCACTCAAGCTTGTCCTGTTCAAACACATAGATTGAATAAATCATATTTGAAGGGAGAATTAATAACTAAAATAAATTGTTCCTCTTTTTTATTCATTATAAAATTCACTTTTACCTAAGCGGTTATGGATGAACCGCATATTACCCGGGTAGAGCTAGAAACTTTTATTTTATTTCAGCTTTACCCAGACCTTTTAGACCCGTGTAAATCTTGGCTTATCATATTTCTGGCTCTATCCGTGACATATATATGACCACCTGTTGACCTTGCTGTATTTCCAGTTCACCTTTGTTTAATAAATACCATATTTATGGCTCTGGTCAATTATATGATTTTAATCTACTGGAAGGGATAAAATATATTCCTTCATTGACACTTGCTGGTCCACCAAATAGAAAAATAAAACTTTGGGATGTAACGTTTTGGTGGGTAATCAATCAGGTGAATAGGACTAACTGTTTGTGCTACAACCATCTATCGTTTTATGCTGCTTAATATATTCTATTTTAACGGATTTAGAGGACATTGTCACTCTTAAAGCACCAATAAACACTAAAAAATCTGTTGAATACAAATAAATGGATCAAGTCAAAATCAAGCCAACTGCTGTTTCCAAAACCTTTTGCAAATGAGGAAAAAACTTCCCACTTTCTTAAATTAACATTTTAAAATTCAGGGGGGGGGAAACGTGGTATAAATCCTAAATGTAACCACCTTTCACACATAGAAATTTTCAAAATTTCCTTTTAGTCAAGGAGATAAAAATTAATATGTTTTAAAACTTTGCCTGTTTTTGACTTAAGTCTATCATGGCTTGTTTTTGCACTAATATTAGCTTATAATTGCTTATTTATACCTTTAGCGTGTATGAGAATCACATGTTTTTCACTTTCCACTTGAGTTGTTGGCAAACCATGTGCTAATTGTAATTTTTTATAAAGTTCTTGAAGATTCATGGGTAAAAATTGGTGATTATAAAATAACTGAAAATCATCTTTAAATTATTTATTTACTCGTCAATATCAAGGTCAAAGTCTAAATCAGAATTTTCAGCATGAACATTAGAATTAGCATTAGATTTAAGGTTGTCATAGAAATCTCTTTCACTACCATTAACATATTTATACAAGCTTTTAATATTTTCTACCTTTTCTTCCTTCAAAGACACATTAAATGGAACAATATATACAGTCTTTCATTACATCCTAGCATAACAACATTCCCTGGGCCAACATGTGACTTAAGTAGGTTAAATTTTGACCACACATTACTATTCCCAGTTTGGGAGACCTGAGCACAGCCAGATTCTTTGGTATAGATAGAAAAATCTCTTATTTTTTAATACTGCAAACTTCACCCCTTTGGATATCACACTTGAAAAACTTTGAAAAATGATCAGTAAAATCATAGAAACAAATATCTGGAGAAAGAACGAACTCATGACTTTCTTGAAATTCTTTCAACCAGTCAGTTGGGACCCTAGCTCTCTCTTCTACCCAAGCTATCAAAGTCACTGTCACACAGTAAAAAGGAATTACCTCTAGTTGTAAAGTATCGGTGGACAGTTTTAAACCACATTTTATTTACCAGAGTTGTCATGTAGTTAACCATTGTGTGATTTCTGTTTTGTCTCATGCAAGCATCACTAAATAAGTACATTGTGTCACAATCAGGCCCTACTTTGTTCAAAATGAAGAAGTTTTAACAGGAAAGTACTTCATTAACACCATGTTTAGCATCACATTCACTTCAAGTTTAAAAATAAGCTTTGTCTTCCTCAGTGTTATACCTGTGAATGCCAAACGTGTACAGCCACACCTGTCGTGGATTAAATATATCAGAAACAGGAAAATAAGGCACTGGTGCATGTTCATGGTGGCTACAGACAGGTAAAACCTGGAAAAGTCAGGTAATTTTTGGATGACAGGGAAAACAGGGAAATGTCAGGGATTTAACTAAAAATAAGGAAAAGTCAGGGAATAAAAAATATGTCTAAAAATATAATTAATTTCGCAACTAAACACTGAAACAAAAGTTAATAATACCTAAATAAAATAACATTTTATTTTTTCAATCAACTGATAAAACCTTTTATGTTTAGTAGATACATTTTTTTAAATATGTGATCAATAATAAAGGAAAAAGTCATAATCCACCATTAAAACTGGAAAAACGTAGTCAGTGAAAATTTAAAAATGTAGCCTGGAAAAGTCAGGGAATTTTGTAAAATATGTTTTGTTGCATGAAGTCAAAAACTAGACATGTCACATTTTTATTTTCTTTGGCTAAACTCACAACCTTTTTTTAAAACTAGACTTGAAAGCAGCAGCCCTTGCCTTATGAACCTTAAACTGTATTTCAGCATCCCTACCCGCTTTTACATTTGTACATTTTCGAGAATTTTGTTGTTTCATCTTGAGTTCCTCATACTTGTTACAATAATCTGACAAAATGAAGATTAAACTTATTATTAAAATAGTTACGATACCAAAACAGTTTTGGTGGTAAACAAATTTTAACCTGATTTCCTCTTTTCTTTACAAATTCATAGTTCTTTTCTAGGTAAAATCTATGTATTCGTGCAACACAGTCATGCCAGTTGATAGGTAATAGCTAACTTTTGACTTATAGTGGATCTGGTGAGCGGGAAAGGAACGAGTGTGATCGTCAAAACTTTTCAACATATTTTCATCATACCGATTCGGTCTGTTATGATCTTTACCACGGCCTCCACATGGAACAATATCCTTGGGACGTAGGTTTGCCACTTTTCTAACTCTGTTTGGATTCTTTTCCCCAAAAAATACTATAACAAGCTGTTCAACAAACACATCATTCAGCCCAACTCTTAAAAAAAATTGTATGAAGCAGATTTTGGACGATAAGTATCAATCTTAGGATGCTTTATAGCAGCTGCCTTGAGGCCAGGTTTGAGATAAACATCCTGGACTGATTTGTCTCCCATATCATTAGATTTCCTTAAAAAATCATTACGTTCCGTCTCGGAGATTTTCTGACAGCGCTTCTTGCACCTCTGACAAAATAAAATTATGTACTCCCATTCTATAATGAATATAGTTCCTTTAATAAATATAACATATATATATATATATATTCAAGTCTTATATATTCTTATTTGATTCGCTCCTTACTTGCTTTCACCTGTTAAAATGTTTTCTAAAATAATATTTTATTTAAGTACATCTTTATTTATTATTATTAGGGTTTTAAGTCCCATCGACACATTGAGGTCATTAGGGCCTTGAAATATATTAAAACCTAGTATAATCCCCATAGGGGAGACACATAATAATTTACCTGCAGAATATACAGGCAAATACACAAAGTAATAATTAATATAAATAATAAAGAGATAAAATACCCATCTGAGACACTCCATAGGAGTGCTCAAATGGGCTCTTAGTACAAATGAGTGATACACTTGCTAAAAAAAAAACACAGGTGTATCACTCCGATAAAAAGACAAAACAAACATTAAAACAATATGTGAGTTAAAAGACAAAACAAACATTTTAAAACCATATACAAGTTAAAAAGACAAAACAAACATTTTAAAATATACAAACATGTTAAAAATGTCTCAATGAGAAATATCCAGATGAGTCACTTTATAAAAGTGACTCAAATGGCATTAAAAGAAGTACATCTTTAATGACATAAATCTACTTACTTGCAATCTGGTCCAGAAGCCTCTTCCGGGATTTGTTTTCCACTCCATGATGAGTGTGATTGACCCCAAGCTTTCATCTTCTTTATGCTATTTCTTTTCCATGATTCCTCGTCTCTTTTACGGTGTATTCTTTGAACACATTCTTCCTCCGACGAAGTTTCTTTACTAATTTTTAAAACTTTAAAGCAAAAAACACTAGTAACCGAAAGTTCAAAATAAACAGCAGTAAGAATGTCAAAACAAAATATAAGCACACATTGGTACAATATTTTCAGTTCTACCAGCTTAACCCAAAACCCAGCCAAGTGGCATTCACTTGACTGGGTTTTGCCTTAACATTGGATTTGATAGCCTTGGGAAAACCTGTTAGAGTTCACGAATTGGTTTGTTTTAGCTATAAGTTTGTGCCCCATGCTTTAAAGAGTTAAAAAATGTCAAAACCTTGATTTCTATTTTTTAAATGTCACTTGCTTGGTTTTTGACTTGACCCATTCAAATGTTCTGACACTAATTGCATGTTCTGTCCTAAAACGCTACTCCGTTATCTATAAATTGCTCACACGGCTTCTTTGTAATTCGATTTCACAAATGTATTTGTGTATATATTTCCAGCCTGTCTCTATTACTCCAATGAGGTCCCTCTTCGTCTGACGTCTTACATCCTGGGAGGAATCCAGGCCGATATTGGGGAGTTCCCCCACATGGTGAGTTCATTTAGTGCAAGTCATTGTCAGACCATTCCAATAGTTTGATTCCGCATAGCTGGTCGCCTAATCTAATGCGTAAATATACATTAGTTGAATTTCCGTTGACGGGGAAGTTGGGGTTCTAAAACCAGTAGGCAATACTCAGGGTGTATTTCTCTTGGTTGTTTCCCACTTCCACCACGCAAATTCTGGTATAGTTTCTCTAGACTCTACCTTTCTTGGTGTATATTTGCAAATAGCCTTGACGGACATAAACGCGCGGTACAGTACGAATAAGCTTTGATTATTTCCCACTTCTTCCACGTAAACGCTGGTACTATTTCCTCTAAATTATACCTTCTCTATTAAAGTAAACTAGCGAATAGCCTTTACAGGCATAAACACACTGTCCAATTAAACAAAATTAAAATATCGATATTTTCCTTTCGGTGCTAGTATTTTTATTCCGATACTTTTTTCAGATAATTTTACTGATATTAGTACTTACACTCTGTTATCGAAAGAAACAACTTTTTTGTTATCTTCATTCATGTTGGGATTAATTGTTTACTAGGGTGGACTTTGGAGGAAGAATAAATGACACTATTTCTCAATTCTCGCCCATTTTACACATAGCGAGCAAGGAGCAACTCTAGCATTAATCCTCGTTTAGCTCATCATAATTCATAGCTGTTCTTTCATCTTTGTTTATCAATACATCCTGATACTTGCAGGAGTAACGGGGCGGGTGGCAACCAGTCTACTACCCCTTCCTTTATCAATGAGCATGGTTATCACAAAATAAACTTTTGTAGAGCTCAATGAACTCAATCAACTCACGGGTGCCCCAAGCAGACGAAGCATAAAAGTTGAAGTGTATGTGCGTTTCGATACTGATACTTACTGTTTTCGATACTTTTCTTTGGATACTATTAGGGTATTGGTATTTTATCTTCCGATACTTTTATTGAGTATAGTATCAATACTTTTATTTCGATACCACATCCCTATACCCCATGCGAAGGCTGTCACGTATAGCGTCGNCCTTTTGAGAGAGCTCACTGGGACTTCTGCGGTAGCAACGACTATGATCGCGCTGGTTCTACGATTCGAGTACGTTGCAGGTTGTCCCCAAATTGCACGTTCAACCCTAGTGTCAAAGCTAACATCTTATTTTCCCGCTGGCATCCCACTTACTACCCAGTCCTCTACAGGACAAATTTTGAAAATAGATTAAAATGTGAAAGGCTGTTTGGCCAGAATGTAGTGGAGCATATGTGCTGGGCAACCCATTACAATTAAATTTAATCCATTAGAAAGGCCGTTTTTTAAATTGGTGAAAATATTATTGCTGTCCTTTCGATTCACTCCCCCAAAGTTTGGGTTTGTTTAATCGCCACTGAATGCAACTTTTTTTTTTTTTTAGAAATGTCAAATACTTCTTGAGTATTTAGTAGATACTGAGAAACAGTATCAGAAGTGTCATTGGTAATCTCGTCAAATTCAAATACGTTAAGTTACGTTTTTAAAACGTGTACATATAATTATAATACTCAGCAACCATGGGAAATAAAGGATTCAACTTGCCTTACAAAATTTAAAACGACACTAGGATTACAAAACTAAACGAGCATCACTGCCTCCATGTTGGACATTAGCGGCTCTACTGGCTGAATACTGAATACATTGCATTTGGTACACAGAAATCTCCACAGAGTGCCGGGGCAGCTCGAGTTATAAAAACCGTGAAACCCAGTGACATGGCCATATTGACAACTTGGCCATAATAGCTACAACCACCTTATATATATCAAGGAGAGCTATTTTAGTGAATGTTTGATTCGCGTGCCTGACTCTGAAAAAAGAACTTCAGAACTAGTTAAATATCATCGTTGCCATTAAAATGGTTTAATTTTTTCCCCTTCCGAATGTTGGTGCAGTTCACCTATATCATCCTCTTATCCTTATTCATTAAATTAGGTTAGGTTATATTAAGTGTGACAACAAGAATAAAGTTCCTTAAAGTCTAGGTAAATTAAAATATTCTAAATTTTTCCAGGTTTGTATTTTATTCTAAATGTTTCCCCCCTGTTATAGGCTGCCCTAGGTTACCTGTCGGAAGGAAGTTCATCACTTTCATGGGACTGTGCCGGAACCCTCATCAGCGACAGATATATCCTCACAGCTGCTCACTGTATTACTATCAAGGGCAGGTAAGCAGAAGTGCATGATACAGCCTCATGCTGGGCCAAATCATTGCTGTCAAGGCCAAATAGGTCTGACATTTTCACATCAACCCACCCTTTTATATTATTATTATTATTATTAGCACCGTGTCTTACTACCCATTCGGGTTATACGCACTTACGCTAATGTGTAATGGTAGGGTGATTGTGAGATGAAATGGAGGAACTACAGCTTAACGTGGAATACGAACCACGGTGGAGGCCTGGCATTCCTCACATTCACAAGTTGTGATTAATACACGTCTTGTCAGAGGTGAAGGAAGCACCCTCTTATAGTAAGTTTAATGTTCTACTATTATCTTCTTTGAGCCCGCCTCCTAGTATGGCGCGTGCACCCCACTTGGTTCTTAAACATGCTGACAGGGCTAAATTTCGTATGCTCTCCATCATTAAGAGACAAGTTTCTCATAATGTCCAAATTATAAGTAACTTCTTACCGAATCCGGCGCGAATTCTTTAAACCTAATTTGAGACCCACTCTTAGAGAGGTCGTCCTTTTCTCATTTTGAAATTTATTTTTTGACATATTTAACCTAAACTTTAAATATTTTATTGATTATATTAACCAGCTAATTCAGCTACCTTATTGATGGTGTGCGATCTTATAAACCAACGAGAAATTTAATTAGTAATAAACTACCAGAGGATCAGTTTTAGTTACACTAAAACAGAGGCTGAATTTGGATGTGTGCAATAAAATATTTTGTTCATTTTCCCTTTCGACATTGTTGAGCGACAGAAGAAGCAGGTCTGGTGGAGTAATAATGGTGTGCGCATTACTAACTACAGGATATATGGAAATCTAATATATATTTTTAATATAAAATATCTCATAAAGGGAAAAACGTTTGTTTTATTTTATTGAAATACGTATTTGGTTCTACCATTTGATTTGCTGAAGTCATATTTCAGCGTATGCACTTGCATTCTCTATACATTTGTGTAACCTTTTAGGAACATTATCAACAGATCTCGCTAACATTTCAATTGGCACATGCGCAAAAACTTCATTAATTTTTTGTTCAAGACTCTGAACATTACAGGGTTTTTACTTGTTCACTTCTTCTTTGGCCCATCCCCATAGAACGAAGTCACAGGGGGATGGATCCGGACTTCGTGCAAACTATTCTGTCACTCCTCGGCGACCAGTCCATCGGCCAGGAAAATGTTCATCAAGTCATATTCTAACTGGAATTGCGAAGTATGGTGGAGATACATTTGTCATAAAGATCAATTCTCTTTCAATTCTCTTTCATTTCTCCATTCATTAATCTTAGGACATGCATACGTTTGTAGCATCTCCAAGTATCGTTTACTAATCATAGTGTCGTGCAACACATATGGGCCAGCGAATTGGGTTGAAGTCATCCCTCACCGGAAGGCTACCTTTGTTCTTTGTTAAATTTTTTCCACTGTGATGTTTGGGTCCACGTCTGCCCAATAATGGCAGTTATGGTGGTGAAATCCCCGCCCCCAACCCCACGAACGTAAACCACAGCTTAATCAGACCACAAAACATTGCTAAACAAATCGGGATAATCATCTTCCCATTCAAGCATAATTTCGAAAAACTCCACCCTCCTGTCTCAGTCCTCATCAAACAATTGTTGGCCATAAGGGAGTTTCCAAGGTCGAAAATGTAGCTTGCTTCTTAAAACAATCATAATAGTGTAACGTGACATTCCACTTTCTCTAACAGACTGTCTTGTCGACTTTGAAGGGCTTTTGTTGAAACGTGGCTCGAACAACATAGACATTGCCTTCCGATGCGGAGGTCGAGGGTCTTCCAGTTCGTCTTTCATCATTCACACTACCCGTTGTCATTAATTTCATTTGGCAGTTTTTTATTGTCTTTGGGTTAAGCACTGTACTACTCGCTGTTGCCTCCACTGCCTCTGAACCATCACTACTGACGGTACCTAGCGGCGATCATATTAAACAGTACCAACACGTCTGCGAGAACTAATGTAGTTTCTCAGATAATCTGATTTTAAAATATGTATTGACTTTCAAACAACCTGTATATTAATTATGCGACAATAGGAGCTCCCATGTAAAACTGTGTTTGAATGACATTATCATGAATACACAATATATAAACGTGTATAAGTTTGAATTAATTAACATATTTATATCATCGCACTATTACTTCACACGGTTTATCAGCGGTATATTAAGAGCTTGATTTGTCCTTTTACACACGAGAAAAACGGATATAAACTAGAGAGAGAGAGATGTTTACGGAGATGTGACCCTTAGAGACTATATTTCAACACTGTTCGCAGATAATCAAACGCATGGTACGATGGGGATGGGCTGGGGGAAGTGGCGGGTATGTGGAGGAGGGTATGTTGTAGTGGATTCTAAGAAAACTAGTCAAGTGAGGGGCAAACTAGGGAGGGAAATAACCAGTTAGTGGTACCTACAGCAATTAGTGTTTTGTGTAGATCTAGCATATAAGAAGATATTCATCAGATGAATTATTGTATATATTTGTTTCTTATGATTATTTTAATATGTTAATTTATTTAACTAAGGGGCTAATGAGCTCAACGTTTCAACGCGCCTATGAACCTCAATAATAGTTACACAAATTACTGTCAAATAGGATACAATATTAACCTAATATTTTATTTAATGTCTTTATATCTGGACATGTCTCACGCTGAATTGATTTGAAAGCATACCTTGTGATTTCGTATTTAACACCTATTCCTCCTGTTTACTTTTTAAGGAGGCTGACACGTGTGCGTCTAGGTGGAGTGGATCTGACAGCAAGAGGTGATGTCTCCGAGACTCACGCCATAGATAAAGTAATCATACATCCCAACTACAATAAGAACTATAATGACATCGCGCTTGTGAGACTGTCCCGTCCCATCAGGCCCACCAACAACATCCTGCCCGCCTGCCTCTACACGAAGGACGACGTGCCCCAGACAGATCTCATCATAACAGGATGGGGGGCTACCGATAAGTTGGGTGAGTCTTAAAAACAACTTATTCAACGAGAGAAATAAATTTTAAATGATTCTGATCCCAAAGTTATTTAAAAAAAGACTGATCCCTTAGGTTTACTCATCTTACGTGGTTTACGTATAGCAGGCATCTATAGTAGGCCTACTCATGCTATAAAATAAACCATTCCTCTCAAGTCAACCCGCAATCATTTCCCTTGCGGGTGAAAGTTTAGAATGGTCTCATAATAATTAATACTGGCTGTGACTAAGCCATGCCTAAGTACGGCTCCCGTGACTCCTCCAAGAGTTCCTTATTCGATTAATTTCTTCTTTCCTGGTCTCACTTGTGTGTGTACAGTAGCCCCATGGCTTCTTTGGTGCTGACTGACAGCTTTGAAAAGCTACCAGACCAAATTATGTATCCCTACGCCGAACCAGATGATCTGCAATAACATGTGTTTAGCAGCTGTCACTTTTGACAGTCAAAAATTAGGTATATACCTAAATGTTGACTGTCAGAAGTGAGCTGTGAACTGTCAGTCAGCACCAAAGAAGCCACGGGGATACTGTAGGTAATCCACCGTGCGGTCACTTGATCGTGCGTGGTTGGTTGCACACGAGTTTTCTTACGGGGCCGGGGGTTCGATGCTGTCTCAAGAAGGTCGTGTTTCCTCTCGTCGGAGCATGGGTGGGTCAATGAGTGACCTAGACCAGGAGAGTGTCGTGTTTTACGCTCAACTTGTGATCTTATATAACCTGTCCCTTTTCATTTCGATGTAATAATATTTAGCACCGCGTCTTACTACCCGTTCGGGCTATACGCTTTAAGTACTAATTACTCTAATGGAGCATTTCGATGTAATTTAAGTCTTTCTTTGATAACATTTACGTGTATTTTTCGTACTGTCAAATGTGTTGTCACTATTTGGTTTTTATTATGCGTTGGCGGGCATGCTTGGCGGTAATGATTAGGCTTTCGTATTCTTTAATTTGACGATTGATTGCACACATGCCAAGCAAGACTGAAATTTATGAAGCATTTAAATAACCCCAACTTCAAACTTATGATAATTAAGTTATTTACCGCCCTCGACCAAATTTCAGTTTTAAGACTTTAATGGCAGGTGTGACTGACTAGGTCGGGGTAGGACCCTTTTTTACTTCTGAATTCAACGTGTGAAGTAATCATTGAATCTCCACACAGTGGATGGGCTTTGGGGTAGAAGAGTGCCCAAATTTGGCGAGGAAAACAAGCTGTGGAAGGTAGTGCAATACAAATAGTATGTTAATAAAAAAAAGTATTGCAGAAATAGTAATGTACTTCTTATAAAATGGAATCCCCATAATGTAATGATATTAAAAAATCTACCTTCATTACCAAAGTGTGTTAACGTGCCGAGGGTCAACTAGCCAGAGTAGTAGTTTGTCGTGAACAGTGCTGTTTTAAAACAGATCTGAGCTCAAGGCTATACGTGTAGAGTAGTTGAAAATATTAACTGGGGGAATTTGTATTTCTGGTGATTGTGGATCTACGCTATTATTTCTGGACTAAAGGTTTTCTTGGAGGTGAAATAGTACAATAAGTCCTTTATTGATCTTTTGACTAAGTGTAAAAGAGTAATACGAAAGCTGTCACATGTATATAAGCACCGCAGAAATAATAATTCTGGTAGCCTAATATGGCGTCCTTACAACAACAGTTTGCTGGGGTTACCCAACTCTTCCTTTTAGTTCGTTATGGTAACCAAAATGGTCCAAGATGATATTCCCTTTGTGACCCCCGTGAGGTAAAACTATTTTGCTCTTAGTGAATCTTTAAAGTTGTGTTGCACTTGAAAACTTTATCGGTAAATATTAAGTTCACGGGTTGATGCACACTTGGTTCACCCCGAAAGTAAGTAGCTTTTCTATGATAAACAATACAATGTCTGATTCTTATAGCTATACAATAGTTAACCCTGTAATTAATACACGCTTGCTACCTTTTAAGGTAAACGGAGGGATCATGACCCTTGTTTTAGTAAAAGCCGCTCCCCTAACATAACTATTCAGATCTAAATAAAAACTCAAATATAATTTTATATTCTAAGAAAAATATGTATTGACCGCCTCTGTGGTGTAGTGTAGTTTCTGGCCCGAAATCCCGGGCTTGATCTACGGCGATTCTGTATTTTTCTGTGAAGTGGAACGGGGTCTACTCAGCCCCATGAGTACAAATGAGGATCTAAGTTAATGGTAAAATAAGTGACTTCGGTTTATAAAACTGAGATTAACGGCCGGAGGGTTAGTTGTGCTGACTACATGACCCCATTTATCCGCGTAAGTTAAGCACTATCAATTTTTGCCAACTGATTATTTCTGGCTGACACCACGAAGTTTTTATTATATGTCTTATTCCTATTTTGATAAAATTAAAAAACTGGTCTTCTTACACATAACCCTGGTGCTCATCGTTTCCAAAACAAAGATTTCCGTCTCACTTAGGATTCTTGGTTTTATCGAACAGTGTTTACCGTCTCGTTAGTATTAGTGAAATCCAGTTTATATTTTAACTTATGGTATAGTATAATGTTTTTGTTCTTCATTATGTCTAGTAGAAGTTAGGTTATTGAGAAAACTTTGATATGGTTTCTCCTTTATTGAGTTGACTTCCGATCCTAGTGAATGCTGTAATTTGAATAAGCCGTCTAGGTTGAATTGGATTTAAGAATAAATAAGCCTTTGTAAGCTCTCTTCTAGATACGCCTCTCTCTTCTTCACTTGTAAGGATTGTTAGAAATGAGAAAATTTGAGGAAGACCACGATAATTTGAAATAGAAAACGGGTCGACTAATTTACGCCATATTGGAGCCTCCTCCCATTTCTGCCGTATAACACCACCGAGGCTAAATAAAGTCTATACTGCTGTTTCCACAGAAGCTAATCTCTCTTCAGGTAGCTTAACTTGCCATGTGACTTCGTGCCTGCTAAGTCGTAAATTGCTTGTAATACTATCAGATGACACCTGTCCCAGACATCCGTTTACAAAGACTTATACATTAGAAATAAACTAAATTAAGGTTGAAATTGGATTAAATTTGATGGCGGAAAAAATGTACAATGGCTGAATTTGTACATTTAAGCAAAAGTAGTGTGTCATTAATTATTGCTTGAACGGATGGAAAAATTTTCTTGTTATTAGTTTTCATGCGGGGGAGAGAGTTGTTTCATTTTTTTATGTCAAAAGACACCTTTCTATCCCGGCCTTCCTTCCCTATTAGTTTCGTTTTTTTTTCAAAGATTTAATCTGGGGTGTCCGACGTTGCTAAACAACTCTATGGGTACTATTGAAAACAGAATAACTTTATTACATGCTGTCGAGCTGCTGATTAATATTTATCATTGATAATTTTTGTTCGGTATATTTGTTTATCACTAGATAATAAAAACTTAAAAAAAAAATGTAAACCCCATTTAATAATAATATCCCACCTTAAGTTAAATAATCCTGTATGTAAATAACTCTTGAACAACCCAAATTTTATTTGTTCGGAATTTGATATTAACTTGTTTTTATAAATTCAAAGAATATTATAATTGAATGTGTCTTTAACCCTACTTAACAACATTAATAGTGTGAATATTTAATCCACCTTGCTGTTTTCAGGTCTGAAGAAAAGTAACTTGCTGATGAAAGCCAAAGTTAAGTTCATGCCTTTGAATCGATGCAACCAGACATATGCTAGATCAGGCCGCGCGCTAAGGAATGGTGTCAACACGGATATGTTGTGTGCCTATGATCCCAAGGGAATTAAGGATACTTGCAGGGTAAGAAGTTATATAAAACAACTATGTACAGTGTCGTCCCCAAATTATACTCAACGGTTAAATGCTATTAAAAATTATTAATACTATTTTAAATAACTCTAGTCTTAAAATTCAGTAATACAGAGTTATTAGTGCTACATCAAACAAAAGACAAACTGTCCAAGTTCTGTCTCTTAGTTTATAAATACTCTGTGACTTACCTGAGTTGCACAAACAACCTTGATACGATAGTCAAACTCTTCCCAACCTCGCTCCCGAATGTCCATTGTCACTGATTCTACAACATTAACAACCCTATTATTGTGCTCATCCGAGGCTGTGGTCAACCCTGGCACGTACACAGCTTCCTTAACGTACTCCCAAAAGAAGAGGTCCCACGGCGTAAGATCTGGTGACCTAAGAATCAATATGTAGAACACAAGAGTCACTGTGACCAATCCATCAAGGAGGTAGAACTTCTTTTAGATAAAGTCGAACTTTAAAATACCAAAATGTTGGCTTCCTATCTTGCTTGAAAATGAAGTTGCTGTAATCATTGTTCATTTGGGAGAATATCCAGGTTAGAGTGGCCACCTACTGTGTTTTATTATTAAAATAAGCAACGGATGAGGTTAACTTTAGGTGAATTGTGCTCGAATGTTCCATGGGGTTTTTCTATGACTCGTATGCGAATAGTGTGACTGCTTAATTTGCCAATTATATTAAAAGTTTGTTCGTCATTAAACATCAACCGGGGCATATTCTTATTGTCTGTTGCATAGTGGATCAGTGTGTACAGTTAAACGCTCTCACGTTGACATTTTAAAACTCTGAGATTTCCTCTTTCATTTGGTGTGTTTCTAGTTAATACATGATTGATAGATATAGAATTATGATTATTATAATAAGATTAATCGTGTTGAACAATCCTGTACTATTGATTATTTTAAAAAACTGCTTAAATTGATCATGTATTTTTCATCTTTTAAAATTTATTAAAACCTTTTACTTTAGTAATACCTTGCGGGATGGGGTTTAGAATAGTCCCGCAGTATCGCCTGCTTGTCGTAAAAGGTGACTTCCAGATGAAGCTTCTGCACAGGGCGTACTTCGTGCAGGACAAAGCTTTAGTATATCTTCGCTTTTACCTCCCTTCTTCTACCTACCCTTTTAATTTTCTTTCTTTAATTCTTCCTTCACTTTCTTTGCCGTTCAGTCATGCGCAGAAGCTTTTAGGCCCATCCTTTGACGACTTTTTCAACTTACACGGCTTCCTCAATGTTTGCAAGGAATTGGACACTTTCTATGACCTCGACACCGTGAGCATTAAGGGGGGCACTCACGCCTATCTCCCTCCACGCTAACGTTTGCCAACTTAAAAAAAACTAGACGAAATATTTTTATTTTTGTTTTTTCCTCAATAACTTTGGTCTTTGATACACACTTTAACATTTCTTAAAAAGCCCATGTTAAAGTTGGAGTATGTGATTTTTTTTAATATTCCAAAAAGGTATGTAAAAGACAAATTTAAAAAATCATATTTAAAGTTGTAACATTTTTACTGAGATAATGGGTTATAAATTTAGTAACATTTTAATTTTGAGAAATAGAGAATATACGTAGGAGAAGCACATTATACAAAGGTATTATACTATAACTAAAGAACATCTACATTTTACATTTATTTACTTAGGAAAATCCTGGACCATATGATGGTTCTTCACCCACAGAATCTATAAATTTTTCTTCTAGCTTCCTCTTGGCCTGAATTGTAGATTGACTAATCTTCTTTTCCAGTTAGGACAATGATTTTCCCCCCTTATGTAGTTAGTTGCTTGTCATCCAGTATTTTAATCATTTCAATCATCCGATTTCGAGGAGATAAACCCAAATGACTCAAAATTTGACATTTGTTCAAATGTTCTTCATTGAATTGACAGACAGCTTCATAAATCCCAAACATAAGTGTATTTAGGGCAACGAAAATTTTCTTTGGTATCCAGATCCTCACAACGTTACTAAACGATTCATTTGGGTTTTGTGTTTTCCCTAAATTACATTTCTTCAAGTTCTAGATTGAAAAGCTAATGAAACACTGGTTGAATTAATAACTTTTTTTTAAAAAGATGAAAATGTTTCTTAAGGTCGTACATTTCTCCTTTCTTCACAGCTTTACGGTACTTACACCAAGTGTTTTCGTCATCTGGACTTAGCTGGTGGCGCTGTACCTCATTGGTTAAGCCAACATTGTAAAACTCTGCCCAAATTGCCGTTTTCATTCCTACCACATAATTTGTGTTTCTCCTTATTGATATTCCATAGTAAGATTGAAGGTTTACAACATATTTTTCAGTCAACCGATTTTTTCGTGACAGACTCTTTCCATCAGATGCCAATTTCTTATTACTTTTCATGTTTCTAAGTCTTGACCCTAGTCTTTTCTGAATATGACCAACATATTCCATCTTTTTAATAAGTATATCAATTCCATTTCACTTAGTCTCTACAACTGAATTGTAGGCTCTTGAGTCATCAACTCCAGGATACTGAGCATACCTCACATTGTAGTTGCCTCGGACTTCTAAAAATTGTATAGCCCCTGCAACTTCTATTCCTCCGCTGGAGCCCTGGTAATTAAAATCACATTTGTCTAAGTGCTTGTTTTCGAATTTTTCAGGGTAATCACAAAATGTAGACATTTTCATATCCACCACTTTCCCTTTAGACAGTGAAGTTGCAGACAACAAGCCATTGAGTGAGGAATGGCCCCTTTTTTGCCAAGAGCCAAGAGAATATTAAATTATTATTATTATTATTACTATAGTTTATAGAACCATTGACACAATGTCATTAGCGTGTTGAGCAATACATTACACAATATAAATGTGATATATTATTATTAGCATCGCGTCTTACTACCCGTTCGGTCTATACGCACTTCCGCTAATGTGTAATGGTAGGATGATTGTGAGATGAAATGGAGGATCTAAAGCTTAACGTGGAATCCGAACCACGGTGGAGGCCTGGCATTCCTCACAGTCACAAGTTGTGATTAATACAAGTCTTGTTAAAGGTGAGAGAAGGGTTTGGTAATCAGATAAATCTGCCGGGACCGAGGATTGAACCCCGAAAACCTAGCATAGAATATGTGATATATAAATAATAGATATTAATATGATATAATATTCACTTGAGACACTCCAGGGTGCTCAAATGGGCTATTAGTACAAATTGATTGATACACCTGTTTAAAAAAACACCGTAGTACAGAACAAACATATTAAAATATAACACTTTAAAATAAAAATACATAATGACAAACAAACATATTAAAGTAAAATACGTTAAAAAGATAAAACGAACATATTAGAATATACTAAAAATGTTAAAAATAATCTTAATATGAGATAAAATCCAAATGAACCACTTTATAAAAGTAACTCAAATAGCATTTAAAGGATCTGCCTGCCATATAAAACGGAGTAAACAAATAACTCCATCCGCACTGTCGTGTAGTATTATTATTATCACCGCGTCTTACTACCCGTTCGGGTTATACGCACTTACGCAAATGTGTAATGGTAGGGTGATTGTGAGATGAAATGGAGGACCTACAGTTTAACGTGGAATCCGAACCACGGTGGAGGCCTGGCATTCCCCACATTCACAAGATGTCTTGTCAGAGGTGGAGGAAGGGTTTGGTAAGTCGTGTAGTAAAAGGCGAAGCTCACCATTAAAATTAAGAGCCAGGCGAATGGGGGCATATTTGCGACCCTCAACCAAAATGTGGTAGATCCCCTCTTAATAAAAACCCATGGACCAAAAATGTATGACTAACGTAGAGTCTTGTCACAGTGACCTCTTCTCTTCTAGATTTTCGTATGAAAGAGGGCCATCGCGACACACTGTCCCTGATGGACCGCAGCTTGTTCTGAGCAGGGGTCGAAACCCACTGCTCGTATCAGATGCGTGGGTCTCCACGCTGAACATAGCCCTTCAGGTCTAAAAACACAACACTCAAACACACCTTAGGAAGGAGATGGACCTCCTCCTCCTCCTCGGCTGTCTGGTCCGTCTTTTCATTTCCTTAAAGAGCAGTGTGACCAGGAATCCAGCATAAGGCGAGCCGGGTGCTTAATGAATCAATTTTTAAAATTTGCTCATGTATCATCTACACGAGTGGATTCCAGGAGTACAAAGTGGACAATGCCAACAGAGCACTCATGGAATTCGTGCAGATGAGAACAGAACGGTGACAATTTCGATAAACAAAACACAATGATTTAAAAATGGCATATAGTTCTGCCGTAAAAACACTGGATTAACCAGGCAAACCAAATTTAAAATGGTTTCTCTCCACAACAAAGGCGCACACCACAGAGGTCCCAAACTTTGAACCGTCCGTGTAGATGCGCTATAAACCCCGAAAGCGAGCTAAGAGGAGCTGGTTAAAGATACTCTCATATATAACATGTTGTATGGTCGCTTTAAGAAACTTGGCAAGATTAAAATGGCATTGAGGTTAGGCGTATCTTCCAGGGAGAAACTCGACCTGGGGATGTGGGGATAGCCTTTGGCAGGACTATCCCACACGTGTCAAAAACCGATAGTATCCGGATCCCAACCAGCCTTACACTTCGCCATTTGGTTTCATACAAGACACAATTTGTGGGATGGAACACAGGACGAGTATGTATATCCTCTCTTCCAAAGAAGGTTCGAGTGGGTTTCCACGTGTGCCCCACTTCTTAATAGTAGCTATTATACCATTTGGTCAGCTATAGTGATTGATAAATATACATTTTAATTGAAAGACTTATTGAAAAGTTTCCGATTCGTTTATCAAATAGTTGCATTGTTCACTGTAGTATGGTTTTTATTTCTGAAAATATATACCGTACCTTAATTGAAGTATTGTGCTATTAAGATCATTTCACACATCAACAATCAGCTAATGATCTACACACAATCTATTTCATACTTCAACAATCAGCTAATGATCTACACACAATCTATTTCATACTTCAACAATCAGATAATGATCTACACACAATCTATTTCATACTTCAACGATCTGCTAATGATTCACACAGACTCTATTCCTTACTTTAAAGATCAGCTAATGATCCACATTATTTGCAGATTTAAAAATGTATTATGTTGGATTGATTGGTATTTTGATACAAAGCATTGTTGACCATAAGAACACGAAACTGTTGCAAAATATAAAAAGTCTTCATATGAATATATTTACTCTAATAATTTTCATCTGATAATAATGTTAATGTTGTTAACAGCTTAATTATAATTATATTTTTGTTTGTTCATAAATAACATTATTTTATGTATATTAAATATATTGTCATAATTTATTGATTAACTTATTTCAATCGACTATGTTAAACAGTAATGGGTACGTGTTTTAGGGCGACTCAGGTGGCCCTCTGCAAACAATGGTGGATAGTGGTAGCAAAGAGGTTTACTCTGTTGTGGGCGTCACGAGTCTGGGACCCGCGCTGTGTGGAGGCAGGGAACCCGCTGTCTACACCAAGGTGGCGAGTTTCGTGCCCTGGATAGAGAGTATTGTCTGGTCTTGATTCATGACAAAAGTGGGAACACATGTGTGTGCTTTAATTAACTAGTTACCTCGATAGTTTGGTAGCATTTTTAATTTGTCAATAATGTAATTACTATTGTATTTACATGCTGTAAAGTGTTTGTGTGTTTCTAGTTATGTACATATGTTTATGTTATTTATTATTAAATTATTTTTTACTGATTTGTATTAATTTCAGTTTCGATATTATTATCATGTAACCATATTAAAAATAAATAATTCGACATAATCGTCCTAACTTTCTCAAAATGTGTATTATAGTTTCTAATAAAACTTTATTGAAAATAGGTTTTCAGTAAAATTACCTCAAATAAGTTTTACTCATATAAACAAACACATAATATTTTTAATCATAATACAAACTCTTTATAAATAAACCATAAACCAAATTGATAAAATATTTTCAACAAATTTCAAATTAAATTATTTGTGTTTCATAAAAATGAAAACATACTTTTATTTATCATGAAACACTATTCCCAGATACCCATTTTGGATTCAATCTTTAAGACCAATTTCGTAATATGTTAACATTTTCTAGAATTTGTTGTAAGAAAACATCTCTTAAATTAATTTATGTTAGAAAAATAAAGACACTTCAGCATTAGTATATAAGGTTGCATGATTCCTTGAAAGAACGTATATGTTAAAAATAAAGAAGAAGCTTTCTTTGGTGAAATTATGGTTGGTAGTGGTAGTTTAGAATAGTCCCGCAATATCCCCTGCTTGTCAAAAGAGTCTACTAAAAGAGAGACTTCTCTGCAGGGCGTACCTCGTGCTGGACAAATCCATCCTATATCTTTCCTTTCACCTTTTTTCTTCTTTTTCTCCACATCATTCTTCTCCCTTCTCTTTCTTTCCCTACTGCTTACTTCACTTCCTCCTTCCGTTCAGTCCTGCACGAAAACTTTTGGCTTCTCCGTTGACGACTTTGGCTGCTAACCCGTCTCTCCTCGGAAAATTACTGGATACCTCTGCAATTGAACTCCTTCATGAAGGTGTGCTAGTTGTAATATCTTGGTAGAAGGGCCTTAGGGATGACAATAACCGGGTACTCTACCTTGAGAAAAGACCTGTTACGTTCATGAGGGCTCGGACGTAAAATTGGCACTTTCCTGCATCCACTTACTGCCACGACCTCTCTCCTGCTGATGCCCCATGCGAAGGTTGTCATGTCTAGTGTCGTGTGGGGCTGTCCGTCAGGAGCGTTAACAGGGTCTCATGTGGTAGAACCAACTTGGATCACCCTGGATCTACGATCCGATTATTGTGCAGATTGTCCCTATAAAAGGCATGGCCACCTTTATTGTCGGAGTTGAAAACTTAATGTCCACAAGCACCATACTTCCAAACCTTGCTGGCAACTCACTGCTGGGCACCTTACAGAGCCTTAATATTGATAAGAGTCGGAAACAGGTAAGGCCGTTCAGCCCTGTAATCATAGAAAACCGATTAGTGGGGAGGCCCCAGCCCCGATTCCTGTTAATGTCTCCAGTAGAGGAAAATTAACGTCTAAAACGAGTAAGCCAATTTATCCTCTCAGCACGTCACCGAATTGTAGTGTACTGCATTGTTACCAATAATAACGAATAAAATAAAAAAAACTAACACATATATTCTCACTTTTGCGACACCTACATTTCAAAAGGAGGTCCGAACAAATTTTCACGTGCTCAGGGTTCGGCCGTATTTCCCTAACCCTCGGCGCTGTTTTCAGTGCCGGGAATTTGGACATACGAAGCTGCGATGCAGTGGTAAGCCAACCTGTGTGAATTGCGGACATGAGGCTCACGATACACCGTGTGAGTCTGCTACGTTCTGCGTGGACTTCAAGAGTCCGCATTCTGCATTGTCTCGGGCCTGTCCGAAATGGAAGGTAGAGAAAAAAGTTTTGGAGACACAATCCGAAAAGAAGATCTCATATGCCCAGGCACGCAAGCAATACGTATCTAGTTAGGTTTAGGTATTTCAAACCTCATATAGCCTGATTGTCAGTCAGAATGTACCATTTGATTCTACAGGTTACACACATTATAAATGAGAAGAACATATTTTTAAAAAACATAGATTTATTGATAGAGAAAACAATAGTTAAGATAGCAATGGTTTACAATAATGTAGTCGAAACGCGTGAGGATTTTGATCCAATCAGTTAGCCTTAAGAATAGAGACTGTTGCTACAAGGGCAGCGTAGTCACCAGGCCACAGGTAGAAGTTTTTTCTAAAAGGTAGAACAATTAAATAATTACTAATAGAAAAATATATGACAAGATATACATGTAACTTTTAACAAGTTTTGCTTGATAGTGCCTTTAAAATATTATCCATTAAACACTTATAATAACCAGCTGTTGATAATAGCAGTTGATGGCTTAGAAACAGGTGTCATCAAAAGTACTATGGTTGGTCACATACCCCTTTGGTAATGCCCGGGCATTCAATAGTGCATAAAATTCTAATAGCAAGAGCTTTAAGAACAACATTAACAATAGAAATCGATCGAGAGGTAAGAGTGAAAGAGTATTATTTGCGCGGACCTCACTATGACTCTAGTGCAGTTCCCTGGGTTGCGCACTGAAACTAATACTGCACGTGAAGCGTGATTACTTGACCAACCCAAAACACTGATTTCTATCAACTGAATTGTAATAAGGTAAACCAACAGACAACCTGGGGGTAGCCATCCATAAATTGAACTTATGCTCACGCCGTACAAGGCGAGTAGTTAGGGGGGTTTGATTGCCCACTCACAGGATAGGTGGAAATTGATCACGTGACCACTCCTCCTGCTCTCTGATTGGCTGTTGGTTTTCCCCCTCCCCTTCCCCCCACCCCTGA
>CABEEJ010006217.1:30112-41996 GCA_901482245.1 Timema douglasi | reverse complement strand
TTTCTCTAAACAAACCCTACGTTGATAAAACACCCGCACATACAACTATGCCCCTATTTCTCTAAACAAACCCTACGTTGATAAAAAAAAACCGCACATACAACTATACCCCTATTTCTATAAACAAACCCTAAGTTGATAAAACACCCGCACATACAACTTTGCCCCTATTTTTCTAAACAAACCCTAAGTTGATAAAACACCCGCACTTACAACTATGCCCCTATTTCTCTAAACAAACCCTAAGTTGATAAAACACCCGCACATACAACTATGCCCCTATTTCTCTAAACAAACCCTAAGTTGATAAAACACCCGCACATACAACTATGCCCCTATTTCTCTAAACAAACCCTAAGTTGATAAAACACCCGCACATACAACTATGCCCCTATTTCTCTAAACAAACCCTACGTTGATAAAACACCTTCACATACAACTATGCCCCTATTTTGTTAAGAAGAACAGTATCTGGTATTTAATAACGTTACTAAAACAATTTTAATATATTTATGCAACGAGTCATGTCACCTACAAATGTCACTTTCATGGATATAACTGCAAGGGCGGATCCAGATAATTTTCATAGAGGGGTCATAATTATAAATAACATAGTTACTTATGATGTTAGATTCCTGCTTAAGACCCTTTAATAGATTCTCATTCATATTTGATCTTATCTATACCTTAAACCGTGGTCACCCTCTCCAATTTTTTTTAAATCAGATAGTTTTTATAAACTATTTGGAGTGATCCTCCTTTAACAATTTTTTGAAAAATGATTCACTCTATAAGATATGAGTAGTCTTCATTTTGATTAGAAAAAAAAAATCTTTTATAAACAATTTAAAGTGTTCCTCAACTAGAAATTTTTGAAATTTGAATATCCTTCGAAGCTATTTATAGTGATCCTCACCTTAATTTTTTAATATATTCAGATACCTCTATAAGATAATCTTTGAAGTGGTCTTGCATCGACAACATTTTGAAAATTGAATTATTTCAGGTATTAGGTTATTTGAGGTGGTCCTATCCTGAAAATTCTTCAAAATGATCTGCATCTAGAAGCTATTTGGAGTTGTCCTCCCCTAGATATTTTTGAAATTTGGATGGCCTTGGAAGCCATTTTTAATGCTTTCCTCTTCAGTCTTTATTTGCCACTTAGATGCCTTTAGTCTATTAGTTATTTGATGCGGTCTTTTCCAGCAAATTTTTGACAATAGAATGCGTCTAAAAGTCATTGGGAGTTTGATTTAAGGCCATATTTCAGCTTCATATTCGATAATATCAGGTGATTTGAAATAAATCTGGAGGGAAGGGGGTTATTCCAGGGGCAAAGAGTCCCCCACAGTTTCACCGCTCTTCTATCCACACATACTCTATATTCGGTATTCGTGGATGCACTGCTCTCAGGCGATTGTTAGTCTTCTTTGATGTGTGGTAGTCTACTTTCTCTACGCGGAAAAATGTTCGTTACTAGCCATACACGATAAATATTCCTACATGAAAACGAATATTTTTTCCACACTTGCATGAGTCATATCAACAGTTGAATAAGCCTGGACTAATAACGAACGGGTGGACCCGAAATAAGAGATAAGTTTTAATTTCATCTGCGTTGTATTTTCTTTCTAAAATTTGAACTTTAATTTTTTTTATTAGTTTCCTAACTTTCACAGGGAAAGAGGGGGGGCGGGGGGTCAACTGATCCTTTGACCCCATTCCCACCTTAATCCACGTCTGTATACCTGATTATTGTTGGCCACAAAGAAATATGTTTGCATTTTCTAAACTGCTTTTCCAAACAAAATTAAGGTAGTATTCCTTGGCAAAGGTGGTCGTATCTGTCCACAGGATCTCATTGACACACGGAAACGTTACGTAAGTTTGACGATATCGTTACAGGTTCCACAGCAAAAGTGAAATTATCTCTGGGGATTCCTAGTTAGTATTCAGACCAGGTTCCTAGACTGAGGAGGGTAGTCCAGTGTCTTGTCAGTCACACACACACACGGCCCTAGTACCATGTCACAGTCACACACACGGTACAAGTATAATGTCACAGTCACACACACATGGTACAAGTATCATGTCACAGTCACACACACGGTACTAGTATCATGTCACAGTCACTCACACGGCCCTAGTACCATGTCACAGTCACACGGTACAAGTACCATGTCACAGTCACACACACACGGCCCTAGTACCATGTCACAATCACTCACATGGTACAAGTATCATGTCACAGTCACACACACACACGGTACAAGTATCATGTCACAGTCACTCACACGGTACAAGTACCATGTCACAGTCACTAACAATGCCCTAGTACCATGTCACAGTCACACGGTACAAGTATCATGTCACAGTCACTCACACGGTACAAGTATTATGTCACAGTCTCACTCACACGGCCCTAGTACCATGTCACAGTCACTCACACAGCCATAGTACCATGTCACAGTCACACACACACACACACACACACGGTACAAGTACCATGTCACAGTCACTCACACGGTACAAGTCATTTCACAGTCACACACATGGTAAAAGTACCATGTCACAGTCACACACACGGTACAAGTACCATGTCACAGTCATACACACAAGGCCCTAGTACCATGTCACAATCACTCACATGGTACAAGTATCATGTCACAGTCACACACACACGGTACAAGTATCATGTCACAGTCACTCACACGGTACAAGTATCATGTCACAGTCACTAAGAATGCCCTAGTACCATGTCACAGTCACTCACACGGTACAAGTATTATGTCACAGTCTCACTCACACGGCCTTAGTACCATGTCACAGTCACACACACACACACGGTACAAGTATAATGTCACAGTCACACACACACACGGTACAAGTCATTTCACAGTCACACACACGGTACAAGTACCATGTCACAGTCACTCACATGGTACAAGTATCATGTCACAGCCACACGGTACAGGTACCATGTCACAGTCACTCACATGGCCCTAGTACCATGTCACAGTCACTCACACGGCCCTAGTACCATGTTACAGTCACTCACACGGTACAAGTACCATGTCACAGTCACTCACACGGCCCTAGTACCATGTCACAGTTACTCACATGGTCCTAGTACCATGTAACAGTCACACACATGGTCCTAGTACCATGTCACGTTCACTCACAAGGTACAAGTATCATGTTACAGTCACTCACACGGTACAAGTATCATGTTACAGTCACTCACACGGTACAAGTACCATGTCACAGTAACTCACACGGCCCTAGTACCATGTCACAGTTACTCACATGGTCCTAGTACCATGTAACAGTCACACACATGGTCCTAGTACCATGTCACGTTCACTCACACGGTACAAGTATCATGTTACAGTCACTCACACGGTACAAGTATCATGTCACAGTCACACACACGTACCTAATACCATGTAACAGTCACACACACGTACCTAATACCATGTAACAGTCACACACACATGTTCCCTGTACCATGTAACAGTCATAACAGACTGTATAATGTTCTGTTCATGTTCACCTAAAGTGTTGTTGTATCCTTGCTATACCTGACAAACATGTTTCCAGCCAGGGTTATTGCCACCTACCGGGGGTCCCGGGTCAACAACAGGAAATAGCCCACACGTTAGTTGAGGTACTGGCCGCACGGACAGTGTGCTGGATAGGGATACATGTATAGTGCTAGCTTCACATTAAAAATAAATTATACTGAAACTTTGGTTAACAGTAATTTCATCAATATTGTGTTCCTATTCAGGTCTAGCAAACTCTTGATGAAACATTGAGAGTTAATTTGTTATCTTCCATTATTAGTCATTCTACTGAATGTCCCTCAGTTTGTGTACATTACAATTCTGATCTAACAAAACTGTCGCTTAAACAATGAGTTGCAAAATGTAATATCCCATTTGTAGTCAGTCTATGCCCCTCATTTGGTATACATTACGTTCTAATCCTGATCTAACAAATTGTTGATGAAACAATTGGTGACATATTGTCATCTCCCATCTGTAGTCAATCCATGTCCCTCAGTTTGTATACATTACATTTTAATCCTGATCTAACAAACTGTCGATGAAACAATAAGTGACAAATTGTCACCTCCCATCTGTAGTCAATCTATGTCCACCAGTTTGTGTCAGACTCAGCTTTCCATTATTGGCGGTCAGCTCCAGCCAAGTGGATGAGGTAATTACTAGGTTTGGAACCAGGAGAAAGTTGGGTAAACGTGACTAACCTTGATATTACAGTATGGTTGCGGTCACTTGAGCTGATATCTGCTGTCGTTACGTTTACAAAAGGGCTTTTTGGGTGCTAGTTTAAAAATGACATGTCCTGGCCTGATACATGGAGTAACTGGACAGATAAGGAGGACCTAAAACTAGGCCCCTTGGATGTAAAGAAGCTGAATAGACAAGGAGGAGATCTTAAACTAGGAGACCTTAGTTGTGGAGAAGCTGGATAGACAAGGAGTAGATCTTAAGCTAGGATACCTTAGTTGTGGAGAAGCTGGATAGACAAGGAGGAGATCTTAAACTAGGAGACCTTAGTTGTGGAGAAGCTGGATAGACAAGGAGGAGATCCTAAATTAGGGGACCTTGGCTGTGGAGAAGCTGGATAGATAAGGAGGATATCCTAAACTAGGGGACCTTGTTATGGAGAAGCTGAACAGATAAGGAGATCCTAAATTAGGGGACCTTGGTTGCGGAGAAGCTGGATAGACAAGGAGGAAATCCCAAAAATAGGGGACCTTGGACCAGATGCAACTTGTAATATTGTAATACTGGTGTTGTGTTGTATTTTATTTTATTGTACGGTTAATCGGGTAGTAATTACTGCGGCTTAGACGGATGTTTGGAATTCCTGTTTGAGGTTCATCTAATTTTTAAGGCTTGTAGTCAAATATTTTTGGATTTTATAGCTAAGCACAAATGTCTAGTTAGTATAAACTGTCTTGTTAAAGATTCAATCTCAATCGAAATAGTTTCCTACTTGCGATTTCGGTATTTTCTTAGTCTGACACATCCCAGACGCAAGCCAACGTACATCCCTGCTGGACGTTGTCCTAGCGACAACCCCTTGAAGCAGGGGCTAGCAAATTTTTGTCCCCGATCGACTTTTAAAAGATCATACATATCACCATAGTCAATTGTTTTATCACTCTTATTTTGGCTTTCTTTTTTTTCTCATACGTATTACATTTATTCCTTAAATTCAATCTTTCCTCAAATACTATTATTTCCACCTTTATAGTATAATACTATTTAGCACCGCGTCTTACTACCCGTTCGGGTTATACGCTCCTTTATAGTAAACAGCCTAAACAAAGACTAAATAAAATGTACATTTTTAGTTTAAACTGTTATTTTAAATGTCTTATAATATTATCGGTTATGACCAATCAAGGTCATTTTTGTCCGACTTAAATATGATTTGAAAGTTCTTGATGTATTCGAATATAAAAGACTCTAAGGTTTACTTTTAATAACGATTTACTGAAAATGTCTGCGAGATCGACCAAATGCTGACCCCTTCCTTAAAGTATCGGGTGGCGAGCCCTTCCCATAATTTATTGAGTGGGCTGTTTACTAAGGATGGAGCGCACTTTGTTCTCGTTATGTAAGGTTGGGGTTGAATTTACCGTCATATGATACACGTTTTGAGAAAGCCTTAGTTTTTATTCAACCATATAAACATAGAATAAAGAGATTGTCTATAACTTTTCAAGAAATAATAATTATTATTTAAAAAATAACACATATGGTTTTTACACCATTTAAATTTAAATGCTTCCAAACAATGTTTTTCCTTTGTGAAGTATCTTCCGCTATCTAACAGTGCTTCAAATAATTTTTAAAATTGTGTCGGGAAATTTTCTAGTTTGAATATCAAATAAAGTTCACAGAGCTCAGTTATTACTGAAATGTTCACAAAACGTAAGTGCAAAAATAATTATTGTAATCTAGATTTACAGTTAAACATTTTCAACATTATATCTTAATAATCTTAAAATAGATTTTAAGCCTCACTATCAATCTCAAGCTATGTTCTCGATATAAACCCCATATGTCCTCCTCTATAACACCTTGGGGTTTTTATGTAATCCCCATATGTCCTCCTATATAACTCGTTGGGATTTATGTAATCCCCATATGTCCTCCTATATAACTCGTTGGGATTTATGTAATTCCTATATGTCCTCCTCTATAACACCTTGGGGTTTTTATGTAATCCCCATATGTCCTCCTCTATAACACGTTGGTTGGGCTCTTGATGTAATCCCCATATGTCCTCCCCTCTAAAAGCTGTATTCATGGTGTAGCCCTTCATATGTCCTCCACTAGAACACGTATTCTTGATGTAGCCCTCCATATGTCTTCCACTAGAACACGTTGTGTTCTCGATGTATCCCTTCATAAATAGCCTCTACTAGAACACGTTGTGTTATCAATGCATCCCTCCATATGTCCTCCACTAGAACACATCGTGTTCTCGACTTAATTCACTACATGCTCTATTACTACGCGCACATAACGAGAAGGAAGAAGCAATTTTCCACTCAACTAGCCATTGTATTGCGGATATGGTCCAAGCCGTCCAGGAGGGAAGAGGAGGGAGGGTATAATTACGCCATTAGACGTAAAATTGCTTGTTACGTCGATACAAGATGTAGAGCTGTCACGGCTCCTGATTGGGCATGCTTATAACGTTCACGAAACACCTACGTCTTCATTAACTACGAGTCTGAGTGGTTCTGGAACCGGAAGATTGAGGCATCTTGATTCTAACCAAACTGTTGATATATGGTACAATACCAATGTGTTAAATTATGGCTATACGGAAGGACCTGGTTCCATTCCAGTGGCTGGTGCATATTATATTAAGTTATCAAATTCTGGTTGCTAGCCTACCATTTTAATGGCAGGTAGGCCTGCTTGTAGCCTTTACACATGCTCCTGAACATATTGGTAAGCTCTTAAGACGGATCACTATTAGACACTCAAGTAACATTATAATTATATGCTGCAATAACCATTCGTAGCAACCTTAATAGCTTGTCTTTTTAATCCGTCATGATATGCGGATTCTTACAGTTGTCATTTTAATATTGGCTGAATAAAGCCCCCTTGATTCGAAAGTGGCTTACTACCCGTTCGTGTTATACGCTTAATAACTAATTACGCTAATGAGTTAGGAATTGAGAAGGTTGAATATAGAGGAAGTGAACTCACATTTGCGTGTGGGGGAGTGGAAACCCATTGAGGAAGCCGCCCCCCCCCCCAGTTCACCCAAGCTAGATTAGAACCTCAATCTTCCCATCCTTGGCAGTATAGTTCAACACAAAGCTAGCGCGTTAGATAACTACGCCACCGAGGCGGGTGTGATCTAAATTAATCGTTCATATGTAGATGACGACTTTCCCACGTCCACTACAAATTCTGTCTTAAAGTATGATTGAAGAATGACCCTGAGCACGGGGTGATTCTGGGTAGCTCAGTGGTAAGAGCATTGTAGTACTAAGCCAAAGGTCCCGGGTTCTATTCCCGTGTTCAGGTGTCACTTTTCAATTTAAGGAATAGTATGTATAGATGCGGCTATAACTGTACTTAACAACAAAAATAGTTTGTCTTATTCTACACTAGTCAAGTAACAAGGTAGTTTAGATCCTATCCGTAAATTTGAAAATTGACACCTGGACACGGGAATTGAACCCAGTACCCTTGGCTTAGAAAACCAATGTTATACTACCAAGCTAGCCAAGATTCTCCCATGCTTAAGGCCATTCTTAGTTTAAGGTAGATATATCCTTGTTAGATAACAGGGTATAGTAGGGTTGTATAACAGGGTCGTTACTCATATTTCAACTTCCTTGAATCCGAAAACTTTCCACCACATACAAAATTATTTTTTAATACTATTAAATAAATAAAAGTATTAATACCAGTTCTTCAAGTGAACTTAAATAAAGACTACAACAAAATTGACAGTAAACATATTTTTGAAAGGACGCTTTATATTTCAGTTTATTTTAAACTACAACATATAAACCGAATTGTTTAGAAAGCATTTGAGCGTCTTGAATCTCCAACGAAGATAAAATACTGCAGTTTCCATACACAGTATGTCAACCAACTAAATAATATGATTCGTTTTGATAATATTATCAACCAAGACCCAGCCATAAACTATAGGATCGAGAAGTTCAATTCCTTAAACACTAGTCCAAGGTAGAACTCTCGTATTAAAGACCTTATCTAACAGACACAAAAGTTACTTAAACTACTTTAATATCGAATCATGCTATCATCAACTGTCACTTTTGATAGAAAGTGTAAATTATATAAAATTACAATGCTAATATTATAGACAAATTCTTGAAATGTTGGTCGTATTAAAATATTATCTGTATTTTGTAAAAGATGTTACCTGCCACAATCCTTCTATACAAACAATTTTAAATTTTCATTCTGGAGACTCTATTACTTTCTCTTCCGTTATTTTTCCGTTGAACAGTTAGATGAATAAATCTATTATCACCTTTGTTAAGACGTATACTCCAAATATGGCGGTAAAGGTGATAACAGAAGTTTTTTTTAAAAAACATTGGCTAAAAGTAACCACTTCAAACTATTTGAAAATAATAAAATTGTATCTTCTTTATTTTGATTTGTATTCCATTCTCTTTATTAGATATTAGCTTAGTATTCTATGACGACATGTTTTGGTGTTATTATTGATGTTACAGCATATTCATGTCTTATTTATAGTATTCTTTTAAATACATATTATAAGAAAGTTTGTGAAAATTCGAGGTATTATTTGTAAAAACTTTTTGTGGGGAATGGAATGAAAAATAAAATAAAGAAGATATAATTTTATAATTCATTATTCCATACCAAATCAAATATGAAAATTATCAAAATATTTGTAAATAATTATTATTTTCTTAGTAGCACTATAGGCCTATTATAATTAATTATTTCCTAGTAGGTTGCCATTAGCTACTCTCAGCCAATAAAGCTATAAAGAACCTTCCATTAGCTGTCACTTACCACCTGTCCTACCGTAGATAGGGTATAGTTGAACATACACCATCATTACTCTCAGTAGATAGAACGTTCAGATCCCTTGATTCATGGGGTATTTGATATATTTGAGCTTGGGAAAAATCTAAAAACGTGTTTATAATTCAATTAGAAAGACCTAAACAATTGAGAAAAGTAAGTATATAGACTTGTGCAATTGAAATAGTAAAAAAAATCTCACAAAAAATGACAAAATTGTATTACTATAATTAATTTACTAAAAAGTGTTATCATTGTTGTTTATGTATAATATTTATGACAAACAAAATAGCATTTTTCAGTGGTGTCAAGCGCTAAGCAACTTTTTTAAATTCACTTTTTAATATTTGCCTTTTAGCTATAATTGACCATTTTTAAAGATAAGAGGATTCAAACTTGGGTTTGGAAACCGAAAAGAAATTTTAAGATTTGGATTAGAGGAATATAAAATTCTACCCATCTCCACTAATCTGAGCTACTTCTACTAGGACCGAAACAAAATACAACCAAATATGATCTTACTCTGTTCCAAGGTTATTTCTCAACTGAGAACGTTATCAAATAGAACATTCCAACTCACATTTTCTTTACATAATCGTCCCAGAAGAATTTCCCAATAACAGCTCAAGAAATGTATTTTAAAAAAGAAGCTTTCTTTTCCCGCGATACCAATATTATCTTTGTGAAGTCAATATAAGTTACAATGGAAGTGCGTGTCAAGGTTGGGATATTTCATCTCTCAACATTCCAATATCTGTCGGAAGAGGCGAAGAATTCCCCACGAACACGAAAACTAGGAGGGGAGAGAGCCTGAGTTTGGGGATGGAGAGAGAACTTTGTGATTCTCTTGTTGATTGTCCGCGACAAAACTCCGGGAGATCATATTATATTCGAGAGAAGAGACGTCAGCTCGTAACCAAATCCTTTATATGTTCTACTGGAATAAAGGTAGTTACAAGTTACTCCAATCAACGATAAACTGACAACAATTCTATTCGTTTCAAAACAATGACTTCTCCAAATAAGGAGATTGTTTATTTTAACGGAGAAATGCCGGAATTAGAAGAACAAAAAGACAACAGCTCTAAGCTACTTTGTCTTTATTTTATCTAAAAAAACACATTAATGAATTGATTAGTAGGACAGTATGTCTGTATAGTTATGATGTACCCTTTGAAACGTTTCACCACAAAATATATAAGCTGACTTAACCTAGAACAGCGACACTTATAACCAATCGCTCAGCCCTTCTGCACGTTTAATATAACCAGGGTCCCTAGAGCTTAAGATAGAACCAGGTTTCTTGCCTTTAGAAAACAACGAGGGTTCTCATATTCTTCCACGTAAGACAGTTGCTCTTAGTGAATATCCTACACATGACGTCATGATATACATCCTCAGTGGACCTCCTAGCATGACGTCATGACGTGTGGGTTGATGGGCAGGGTCACGGCCAGTAGCAAGGAAATTGCATGCGCTGATCTGGTTTGACAACAAAACAACCAATAAAAAAACAGCAACTTACGAGCCAGTTCGTGGCCAAGGTCAGGTTATACTCTTTCACATGAGCACACCTCATCACACACATCAACACACTTGATCACACACACATGAGCACACCTACTCTCACACACATCAACACACTTGATCACACACACCTACTCTCCAGTGGCGGCTCGTGTATAGGCACTGCGGAACTGCAGTACCCCTTATTTCCACTTGATATTATCGATAGCATTTAATATAATGAGTCCTTTTTTCTTTAATTCTTTATTTATTTTTCTAGTACAGTATATATTCCTTAAGCTTAATGTCAGTACTTCAGTAGACATCCTCCAGTTTATGAAAAATATACAAAAATCTTTGTATGGAATTGTGTGCCTCACAGTGCCGGCGACGTGGTGTTTGACTGTTGTGCGCATGTGCACATAGGAGGGGGGTGATGATGAAGGCGGGACTACCAGGTCGAGAACGCACTGTTGCTCTCGTAGTGCCAGCTCAGGTGTAATGGTGGAAGGAAGTTTTTTTTTACTCAGCGTGTTTTGTGCTTAAAAACCGTGTACCATATTCTTGAATGTGATAAAGTGTAGAAGAGTGTAGAGTTAGATTATTATTCTGCTTCCAGCTATTCTATTTTATTCATTTTTTTCTGTTCTTTTATTTAACAGAAAGACTAAATGCGCTTGCAGTACTTTCAATGGAGAAAAATTTCCTCAATTGACCAAGGAGATCAAGAAGAAAATTATTGAACTTTTTGCGCAAATTAAAACAAGAAGAATGGATTTCATTTTTAAATGAATAGATCAAGCATAAAATATAACAATTTAAGTTAAAGTAAGTAAAAAAGTTTTTTTTTTGTTAAGATTTTATCAAGTTCCTGAATAAATGTTCTTATTATACATGATATTTTTCCTTTTACACAGTTTTAAAACAAAGGTTAAACATTTTCTGGAGCAGCACCCCCACTAATTTTAGCTACGAGCCACCACTGCTACTCTCACACACATCAACACACTTGGTCACACACACATGAGCACATCTACTCTCACACACATCGACACACCTGGTCCTACACACATGAGCACACTTGGTCACATATTCACCCGAAATAAAACAAGTACCGGATAAAATGAGAAATAACTTCGGCTATCTTAAATAATAAATAGTGTGGTGTTACAGTTCCTCTTAGATGTCAATTTTGGACCTTTAGTGAACTTGGTAAGCTCTTGATCAAACATGACGTGAATTATATATATATATATATATATATATATATATATATATAT
>CABEEJ010006217.1:0-29884 GCA_901482245.1 Timema douglasi | reverse complement strand
TGCTGGCGGCCGGGGTTCAATCCTCGGTCCCGGCACAGATTTATCTGATTACCAAACCCTTCCTTCACCTCTGACAAGACATCTTGTGAATGTGGGGAATGCCAGGCCTCCACCGTGGTTCGGATTCCACGTTAAACTGTAGGTCCTCCATTTCATCTCACAATCACCCAACCATTACACATTAGCGTAAGTGCGTATAACCCGAACGGGTAGTAAGACGCGGTGCTAATAATAATAATAATAATAATAATAATAATAATAATAAAAGCCTTATGATCTAACTTAAGATTAGGACAGGCACAAAATCCAGCTCCTGCCCGTTAATTCATCACTTTGGAAGGGTAAACCCATATTTCGCCCTTGCACATTGTTTCAGCCATGCCGGGAATCAAACCCGCAACCCTTATCTCAATAGAAAGACATGCTACCGACTGAGCTAGGGTGTCTCGGATGTATTCATGGAATACACTATATTAAACTTATTTTAGGCATTAAGTGATTTTGTATGAACAAATCTTGTTGGATAGCAATATCACCTGTCTTCTTGTATGCAATATAGAGTTTATAGTGTGAGAAAATCGGATTGTTTATCTTATCCAAATTACGTGCTGGTCAAAAAAAACAGTGTTTGTACTGAGAAATGGATAGTGGTCTCCAGGAGCCTTCTGACTCAACTGCTAGCCTGCAGGACTGTGATGAGCTTTTTAGACTGCTAGCCTGCATGACTGTGATGAGCCTACTAGCCTGCAGTTCTGTGATTAGACTGCTAGCCTGCAGGACTGCTATGAGTCTTCTAGCCTGCAGTGCTGTAACTAAACTGCTAGCCTGCAGGACTGCTATTAGTCTTCTAGCCTGCAGTGCTGTAACTAAACTGCTAGCCTGCAGGACTGCTATGAGTCTTCTAGCCTGCAGTGCTGTAACTAAACTGCTAGCCTGCAGGACTGCTATGAGTCTTCTAGCCTGCAGTGCTGTAACTAAACTTCTAGCCTGCAGGACTGCTATTAGTCTTCTAGCCTGCAGTGCTGTAACTAAACTGCTAGCCTCCATGACTGTGATGAGCCTTCTAGCCTGCAGTGCTGTGATTAGACTGCTAGCCTGCATGACTGCTATGAGTCTTCTAGCCTGCAGTGCTGTAACTAAACTGCTAGCCTGCAGGACTGTGATGAGCTTTTTAGACTGCTAGCCTGTAAGACTGTTATGAGCCTTCTAGCCTGCAGTGCTGTGATTAGACTGCTAGCCTGCAGGAATGCTATGAGCCTTCTAGCCTGCAGTGCTGTGATTAGACTGCTAGCCTGCAGGACTGCTATGACGCTTCTAGCCTCCAGTGCTGTAACTATACTGCTAGCTTGCATGACTGTGATGAGCCTTCTAGCCTGCAGTTCTGTGATTAGACTGCTAGCCTGCAGGACTGCTATGAGCCTTCTAGCCTGCAGTGCTGTGATTAGACTGCTAGCCTGCAGGACTGCTATGAGTCTTCTAGTCTGCAGGCCTAGGCAGAGTATAAGACTACAGCACTTTGGTTATGCTACTAGCCTGCATCTCTGAAGTAAGCCTATTAGCCTGCATCACTGTGATTGCAGATATTTGATAATCAGGTTAACCTACAGTTCTGTGGTAAATGTGTTCTTTAAAGTTGCTGAGTAAAATTATCGTATTTATAGTTTAAAATGGCTCAATTGAACGTATCCTCTTGTTTTCTCTATTCCTTATAAAATGAACTAATTTTGTAAATACTTTCTCCCTCCTCCTCCTATCTCTTTGACAACAGCATAAGATGTCAGTAAACAAACTTTTTTGCGACGTCTGATCTGTTGCGTTCACAAGTCATCAATGATGCAGCATATCTAATGACTGTTCCTTCAATCTATCACTCCATATTTACCATTGTTAACTTTTCTCTTTTCTTGCTGTACCTGCACATTGCTGGGGGTATGAGCCAAGTTGGAGATGGGATTGTAACGAGTGATGTAGGGGAGCCACAGGGGAGGAGTGGGGGGAAATTATAAAAATGTATAGAGCTATATTTGACCTTGGTGATCTTGGGGTGAAGTGTTTTTTCAAGACCCGATATTTGTGAGTTTAAGCCCAGCTGCGGTCGACGGATTTTTCTTGAGCGATAAAAATCTGTAGCACAACTTCCTTCGGAGGGGAAGTAAGGCCGTCGATACCATGTCGATTGTGGCATGTAAAAGAAAGGTATGTGAAAATACCTTTCCAGGCAAATTTAGTAGGTCCTTTTACACTCGCTCATAGAAATTCTCATGTGCGGATATAATCAGTCATTTCAGAAAATGCACGATAAATATCTCAAATAAATTAAAATGAAGAAATTTGAGCTATAATATAAGAAATATAATTGGAATAAAAGGAATAACATGAGTAATAACTAGGATAAGAACATATAATAAACACGAACACATTAAAAAGGACTAAATAAGTAATGATAACAAAAGGGGAATATAGGTAGTAAAAGAGAATGAAATAGAAATGTAAGTAAATGAGAACACTCAGCGAAGTAGAGGAAGACGCCTTACATAAATAGTTTGAAATAAATCCGTATCGGTGGACGCATGGTCTAACGCATCCACTTCGTATTGAACTGGAGTGTTGATGCAAGGTATATCGAGGTTTGAATCCTAGTCGTGTATACTATGGGTGATTTTTCTTTAAACGATTTATCATTTTCCCTCCGTGAAAGTACATGCATATTTCCTCTAAAATTCTATCTTACTTAATACTACTACACTGGCGTAGTTAATGTATGGCTATAGCCCAAAGGCTCCTAAGACGCACTGAAAAAAGTAAAAAAGAGATATAAACATAAGATAAAAAATAGTGCATATTTTAAAAGTAGATAAGAAATGAAATGGCAGAGGTTATTAAGTATTAATACTTAGTAAATAATAAAGTAAATCATGTGTAATAAAAAAAAGAGAATAGAGAGTTAAAGAAATTATATTAATCAAAAGAACGGAAGTAAAATAGGTACATAAGTAGTGAAATAGAGTAAAGAATAGAGAATTAGAGAAACGAGAGCAAACAGAAGGGCAGAAGGAAACAAATATTGCATATAAAAGAGAGTAAGAAATAAAGATTCGGAGAAACGAGGGCAAACAGAAGATTAGGAGGAATGAAAGGTCGTGGAAATAACAGAGTAATAAACAAACAATACAAGAGAATGAAATATCAAAGCAAAGACGAAGTAAAAGTGAATATTTTCCACGGTCCGGATTGATCCACTTGGTTTCCTTTTAAAGAGCTGTCATAATCTCAAAGTCGCATTACTAGCGCGGGAGCAAGAGAAACAGAATATTATGCATTTGTCACATCCCACTTAACAAACGTTAGCTATCTACTCTTGCCATTGATTTGTGTCAGTATTTGTCTCTAAAGAATGTATATTTTTATATTTCTAAGAGTGTAGCCCTATAACACGGTAGGACAAGCTTCCTCGAGATTTCGACCAACTTTTCCGGGAAAGTTTCTCGCTAATGGGCTGTTGAGGGTGTGACGATGAAGCGATCTTGCCGGAAGGGATGGTGTAACTCACCCCTCTTTTAGAAAGCGGTGGAGTTATCTGAATCCATCCAATCTATTCCAACTTCCCCCCAACCGCCCCCATTTACAACGTCTCCTTATGCATCATTGAACGACTCCCTCTTCACTATCATGCACATTTTTTCAGCGACATCTTCACTTAGGATTCTTGAAATTGCTTTCGCCTCCTCTCTGGAAGTTGCTAGTGGAGCTGCTAAGAGTCCACAGGTTATGGAGGGTTTGCTAAGGGTAGGCTAAAAATAGGGGAAGGTTTATTCACATTAGCATATCCATGCTGACATCTTTTATCTGTATATATGGAGAAATGTTGGAGGAATCTTGAGATTTATTCCGATTAGTTTTTTTACTACATCTCATGTATTTTTATTGTTTTTATCGCTACCAATTATTATATCTCTCGTACAAATGACTTGGCCCAAGTCTTGGCTTGTTAGGGATGGTTTGTCATCTTTTATTTCCCCTCCATAGCCGATAAACGTTTCCTAAAAACACACTGACACAGTCAGATTTAAAATTAAACATTTAGCTCATTCTTGTGCCAACATTATCAGGTGGACCAAGATCTGACTTGTAATTTAGACAAAGGTAGACTTCGAAGCCCGTCCGACCTCTCATTTTATAACCATTCTTACGTATCAGTAGGCACGTTGACAATCTCGTCTTATCTGGTTTGTCAGTGATGAGAAGGTTGAGGTCAGAATCCCGATTGAGTGTAAGAGTGTTTTTTTTAATAAGCTGTTTCCCACTATCCCTCCATTCACGTGAGAGTGCAATCACTGTTGGTGTTACTTTCTTCATTCTATCCCTATAAGTGTAAATACACGGATAACCTAAATGGCTAGTAGGAGGCTGTCCATAAATTACGTACGCATATCAGGGATTAGGGGGGAGGGGGGCGTGCTTTGGCGTGACCAAGCTTGACGAGGAGGTGAGGGGGCTCAGGGGTGAGGGAAGTGGGCTTTGGCGTGACCAAGCTTGACAAGGGGGTGAGGGGGCTCAGGGGTGAGGGTAGTGGGCTTTGGCGTGACTAAGCTTGACAAGGAGGGTGAGGGGGCTCAGGAATGAGGGGAATGGACTTTGGCGTGACCAAGCTTGACAAGGGGGTGAGGGGGCTCAGGGGGGAGGGGAGTGGGCTTTGGCGTGACCAAGTTTTACCAGGGGAGTGAGGGAGTCAGATAATGTGGGACATCACATTACAACTAAGCGTATTTATTTTAAAATCAATCCGACTGCACGCACGTATAAACTAATGACGATTGACTTATCTAGTTAAATCGTCAATCTTGCCAAACACGTACCATAAAAGGATTTTAATATAGGGCCAGTTTCATAGTCAAATTTAGTACGCCTAAAGTGCGGCGCTACACTAAGTACATGACGACACCTACCTAAACCAAAATGGAATGGGCCGTTCTCGCATAGGAAACTGGCCCATTCAATTCTGGTTTAGGTAGGTGTCGTCTTGTATTTAGTGTAGCGCCGCACTTGAGGCGTACTAAATTTGACTATGAAACTGGCCCATAGACTCTACATTCAAAAATACTATTTAAATAGGTGGAGCACATGGTATTGTGGCATAATATTAAAAGGGTTTTATCTAAAATTGTGAAAATACGTGACTAGGAAGGGAGGGGGTAAAAAAAATTAGCATGGCGTAGTTTATGGACAGCCCCTAAGACGTGGAGTGCAAAACATTTTAGTGGAATTATTTCTCTCCAAGTGTCCGTATATATATCCAATTAAAGACTTAAAGCCACCAGTTCGAATCTTGTCCCCCTCCTCTCTGCTCAGTGACAGATCAGGATTGAGGGAAAGGGGAAGGAAGCTTGGCGGAAGTGACGACGTCCCTAGACGCCATGGTGGTGATGTTGGCGTCCCGACGTTCTAGTCGCCCATGAAATGAGACGCCTGGGGGTACTCAGCGTCCCCATCTTGATTCTCACTGAGGCGTCTGCCAAAATATGGGGTGGGGGTGAAAATAAATTTACACTTGGTGCTAGGGGTTGTCTCACCACGTGATCTGAATACATCCACTTCCCCGGCGCAGTAGATTCAATATTGTTCCAGAATTTGCGATTGATTAACTTACGGTTTTACTCCGTCCTGCCTTGACACAATATTGGTTTCTAAAACTAGTCGAAGCATTGCCTTTATGGAATTGATTAAATTACTTAATTTAGTTTAATTCGGTGACTAAACGTGTGCTCTCCAAGCACATAAAAAACTATACTGAATCCAATACCTCAACCTTTGTTTTGAGCCAACCGACAAGCATGGGATGAAACCAGGGTCACTTTACCTTGAATGTATCAATAATCATCAGCAGTGAACCCTCATGTATCAACCTGATGACCCAAATCTCATGGTCCTCCTCATACAACTCATAATTGGAGAAAGATATATCTGAATATTTATATTAATCAGTTTTTTAACACCAGATCCTTTTAATACGAGAGGTAGGTCTGAGGAGACTCTTTTGAAGGAAGTTCACTCACATTTGCGTGAAGAGAAGATGGTTTAGTCCACAGTAAAATCCCCTATAGAAAACTAGCCTCAGTGCACTCAGCCGGGATTCAAGTCTTGACCTTTTCGTTAATTGTGGCTCTATGCACGCGAGTTTAACACCTTGTGCCACGTTCCCAATGATGTAGATGTCACCCCTTGTCATCTGCCTCTCCTTTCTGAAATGTATCATTTATTTTTATTATCTACCTCACCTTGCTGATATTTACCTAACCTTGCTGACACTTGCTTTTCCTCGCCAATATTTGCCCCACCTTGCAGGAACTTGCCTTTCATTTTGGAATTTGCCCCTCCACGCCAACATTTGCCTCTTGGTTGCTGACATTTGCTTCTCTTTACTGAGGTTTGTGTTTCCTTGCAGACATCTGCCTCTCCTTTTGGTATCTCCTTGTTGACATCTGGTCAGCCTGGTTTTCCCCGAACTAGTCCTTGGAAGTTCTTCACTTGCTCAGGTCACTTCATCTTCACTTTCCTTGTTCATGGCTAAAGCTAGAGCTTGGTTACAGAAGACTAAAGGTGTTTTTTTTCAATGGTAGCCTGGGTCACTCACTTAGTACAGCCTAATTTCAAGGTTTAGTCCCCTCTTAAGTAAATATTTGTCAAAGTATAGTATAAACTACACATGGAAGGTATACATATTTTGTTTGCACCTCGTCTTTTTTTTAAGCATCGTGTCTTACTACCCGTTCAGGTTATACTTGTGCACCTCTTCTTACTGTCGATTTGGACTATTCAAATATTTACTCAAATGAAATAGGGATTAATAAGGTATATTTTAGAAGACATGTACTCACATTTGTGTGGAGAGTGTGAAATCATTTAGGAAAAATATACCTTCACTACAGTTGAACAGGATTCAAACCTTGACCTCTCAACCGTACTCCCCAGTTTTACAATCTATTGTGAGAGTGACGTTTTAGACCATAGGGCCAATGAAATATACGTGTTTAGTAGAATACGAATACTGTGTATAAAACTCTAAAAGAAAGTTCGTTTGAAAGTCTTCAATCACGAGTTTAAAATTGTATTTTGGTCGAAGGCATTTTTTTTTTCAGCTTCACATTCGAGAATTTCAGAGGGGAGTAAAATGAATCTAGAGGGAGGCAAATTTATTTCAGAGGGCGGTAGTTATTTCCGGGCTGTTGGGGTGTCAACGCCCCCCTTGTCCTCTCTGGTTCCACCGCCATTGAATGTAATCAAACTACAAAACGGAAGTGGTGAGTACAGTTCTGGAGGACATAGTGGCAATACAATAGTATAGTTTAATAGATCAAACTTTATTATAAATATGACTACCTAATCTAATAAAAGCCTCTTCTTCAATGATGCCTTGAATAGCCAATATCTCAACATGTTTTTCACAGACAGCTTTGTGTTCGTTTTATTTAGTCCCGAAAACCAAAGATCATAAATAATTTTCACAACACTATAACGACTGTACAAAGTATGAGAATCACTTCCAATATGAGATGAATGTAACGCGAATCTATTATCTTAGGAGCGTGGTGGAAACAAACGGGTGGAAATGGTGACATCTGCTACGGTGTAATTTGTTGTCGCTAGGCGGCAGCACTAATACATTACGGTCGCAAGACCATCTGCTTGCCCGGCTCCTGTAGTTCTGCAACCCGCATAGTAATGAGGCGGCGACAGGAAGTGTTAGATTTGCATCAACAAATTGCACCCGACTTGGTTCACCCGATTATTGTTGTTATTACGGTATCTGGAAAGATTCTCGAGGATACACTCTGGTACAATAAAATATTGACCTGCTTCACAAGCTATGTGGACGAGGATGACTGGAAGGGACGATAATAAAAGATTGGCAGATACTTTCACCAACTGATAGGTAATTACTCCTTATATAATGTGGGAGAGGTGGTAACTGATGGTTACCAGAAGTTTATTTATTGAAAACATTGGCTGAAAGTAACTAATGTCAACTTATTCGGAAATAATTATTGATATTATAGTATTACAAAAAAAAACCGAATTGGTTGACTTTAGCTACCTTAAGCCAATGTTTAAAATAAAGAACCTCTTGGTGTCACCATCACCTTGGCTTAGTTGGTAGCTTGTCTGTCTATTGAGCTAAGGAGCCCGAGTTCGATTCTTGGCCTGGCCGAAAAGTGTATAGTGGATTAAATTAGGGTTTTCCCCTTTCACAGTGATGAATCTATGTCCGGCGGATGGATGTTGTGTCTAGTCTAGATTTAAGTTAGTTTATAAGTCGTGTGTTGATATAATCAGTCGTTTCAGAAAGTGCACGTTAATTACCTCAACTAAATTAAATACCTTCTGATACCTGTCACTTACCACCGCCCCTGCGGTAGATGTGGTATATTTCAATTGGTGACAGTACAGCTCCGAATGATTGGTGTGGTCACGTTCTCACTGAACCACCCCTTCACACACTAAGAATGTGGTTAACCCCCTGCCCTCCAAGACGTCTCGTGGCTCAATTGGGAGACTCACTCAGCTACAGTTTGGAAACTTGGCACGCGAGTCACTTTGGATACATTTAGCAAAACATCAGGAACAAACAAAACAGTAGATTTAATATTAAATATTGAAATTTTATGGTTAAAATACGAGAAGCAACGTTATTTATATCGCCATCCTAAATTAATGAATATGTACCGAACAGGTGACCTGGCGGTCTAGAGGTAAGGTGTCGGACTTCTGTGCTAGGGATCAGGGGTTCAATCCTCGGAACCCGGTACAGATTTATCTAATTACCAAACCCTTCCTTCACCTCTGACGTACGGATTCCACGTTAAACTGTAGGTCCTCCATTTCATCTCACAATCGCCCTACCATTACACATTAGCGTAAGTCCGTACAACCAGAGCGGGTAGTAAGACGCCCGGTGATGATACTAATAATATTATAATGATATTAATAAACATACCGAACAAATCGATCCAGGATGGCAAATACTTACTCAAATATAAATGGTACTTGAATATAGTGCCCAAGATTGATCATTGCCCTTTACATTTGCTCTCATTTACATTTGTTATCCAAACATGGAACAGACATCAAACTGTATCTATGTAAAGTTAAGTCCAAAAATGGCAAAATTCTACATTTTACAATTTTAATTTGATTTTAAAGTTAGTTAAAAACGTGCACTAACACTTTCATATGTGTAATGGTGTACCATACCACCTAATGTATTATTGTAGGTCTAATACATTTAGTATACATTGAGGTTTAAATTTATAGCATTCGGTATTTTAGAGCCAAGTATTTGTAGTCACCTCACACCAAGAATAGAATTATCTGTCATTTAAAGAGAGAGCGAAAACAATCAAAATACTAAATCCTAGTGGTTTTATTTCGTAAAAAATAGTCTAAAAATACTAAACTCGCCCAATTTGACTTACCGTTTATTTAAATTAGTATTTTTCCAGTCCCGTAGATTCCTCGTGATGAGTCAATCAATGCGCGAAACCGAATTAATTTGAGGCAAATATAAACGAGAGAGTGGAATGGTTTTCTCTTCCAGATAGTAAAATCAAATAGACTCAGGATTGGAACCTATGCCACAGCCTCTTGCGGTGATAGTTTGCTTGAGAGATCATTTCGTCTCTCATTACGAAGAATCGTGCAAATACATCGTCGGACTTCAGTTTTAGTGGAACTATAAATATTAGGAAACCTAGAGAAAGTGTCAGACTAGCTATAACATAGTTTCAGTTACATATATACAGAGAGAAAGAACATAACTGAAACTACGTTATTTATATATATATATATAAGGGATTTTTCGTTTTGAAACAATATTAATTACATATGCATTTAATATTATTTCAAAATGAGCAGTCCCTCAATCTTTACTTTAGTCTGATTAAAATAAAAAACTAAGTTCAACTAGGCCTTTATTAATTTATATTCTTGAAATTGAAAAATGACACCTGGACATGAAAATCAAGCCCGGGACTCCCGTGTCCAGGTGTCATTTTTCAGTTTAAATAATATGATATTTAGATGTGGCTATAACCGAAATTAATAATTATTAAGTATAATAGCTTATCTATTTAATCCATGATTATATTAATTAAATTGAAAATTCATAGTTGTGTGGACATAATTTTTTCACTACAAAAATAATTATTTTATGTTATTTTTAAAGCGTCTTTGCGCCCACTTGGGTGCATTAATCACGCTAATGGTACAAGGATGAGGAAGGTAGAACTTTAAAAGAAATGCACTCCCATTCACGCGGAATGAGAGTGGGAAATCTAAAAAAAGCCACTCAGTATATTCGATCGAGATTCGAAACCAGATCTCCCCGGGAAATCCAGTCCAACTTGAGAGTGACGTGTTATACCATGCGATCACTGTACTATCAGTACTAACAATTTAGTGTTGTGTTTATGGTTTATGCGTGGCTCTATTAGAGAAATTTAACTTGAATCACATGCAGTACACATATTCTATATTACTTGAACTCGACTAAAACTCTGTTGTCATTCAAACTAGATTTTATGTGAAAAATGCCTACGCTCACACCTCTAAGCATAATAAACCAGTACATTGGGAGTTCAGCCTCTAATAAAAAAATGTAGAAGGTTAAATACTAAATAAAAATATATTTAACATGTTGTTTCTTGCTAAAATGGTTGAAATATGGACAACGCTGTTCCCAAAATAGTAATGAATATAGTTTATTGGTGAATTTAATAAAATAAAACTAATCTCAGGTTTTATTCTGAGTTGAGAAGGTAAACGTGTGCCTCTAGTTTCTACAACTGTCGCAATAAATAAACAACATCTAGTAGAATAGTGCATTTACATACAAACTCTTCAAGCTGGGCTCTTGGTGGTTTATTTCACTAATAACATTAGTTTCAATTGTATTTTATCAAAATGCTTAGCAACAGTCAAAAAGGGCATATAACAAGCCAGTACGGGAAGAAATACAAGACTTACATAGCTTCATTATTTCCGAGGAAAAAATATCATTGTTTTGAACACCACGATGTACTGTTCACACATTACTTTAACCCAAAATGTACACTCATTGCTTTAAACATCAGGACGCACACACATTGCTTTAAGCCCCGGGACGCGCACTCATTTCTTTAAAAACCAGAACGCGCACTCATTGCTTTAAACACTAGGAGGCACATTCATTTCTTTAAACACCAGGATACACACTTATTGCTTTAAACAAGAGGACGCACACACATTGTTTTAAACACCAGGAAGCACACTCATTTCTTTAAACACCAGGACGCACACACATTGCTTTAAACCCCGGGACGCGCACTCATTTCTTTAAACACCAGAACGCGCACTCATTGCTTTAAACACCAGGAGGCACATTCATTTCTTTAAACACCAGGAGGCACATTCATTGCTTTAAACACCAGGAAGTACACTTATTGCTTGAAGTACACTTATTGCTTTAAACACCAGGAAGCACACTCATTTCTTTAAACACCAGGACGCGCACTTATTTCTTTAAACACCAGGATGCACACTCATTGATTTAAACACCAGGAGGCACATTCATTGCTTTAAACACCAGGAAGTACACTTATTGCTTTAAACACCAGGAAGCACACTCATTGCTTTAAACACCAGGATGCACACACATTGCTTTAAACACCAGGAAGTACACTTATTGCTTTAAACACCAGGAAGCACACTCATTTCTTTAAACACCAGGACGCGCACTTATTTCTTTAAACACCAGGAGGCACATTCATTTTTTTAAACACCAGGATGCACACTTATTTCTTTAAACACCAGGATGCACACTTATTTCTTTAAACACCAGGATGCACACTTATTTCTTTAAACACCAGGATGTACAGTACATTAGACTTACAATGGGTTTGAGAACTAGACTGAAATGGAATATTCATTAAAAAGCTCGGAGAGATTGTGTTTTTCCTCGTAAACTAAACCCCTATCCTAGCACTTAGAAATAACATTAAGAACAAGAGGAGGAATGTTTGTCTCGTGGATACAGAAACATCTTTTGACTCCGCGAAGCTCGAGAGGCGGCAAGAACTACATTCTGACGAAGGGCAGAATGATACATTTATATTATTTTAGAAAACATCACAAATAAAGAGGATGGTATGTCCGAGAGAAAGGCGCTTGGAGCCCCAACAAATTTCAAACCCGTTTCAGTGGCCGAGCGGTCTACGGCGTCACTCTTCTGTTAAACTGGCCTACCGATGATGGAGAAACCGGGGTTCGAATTCCGGTTGGGTTTACTGAGGGTGGTTTTTACTAAATTGTTTCCCAAACTCCTTCCACGCGAATGCAGGTAGATTACCTCTAAAATTCTTTCTTCCCTATTGCTACACTACCTTTGCATCTGAAACCTTTTATTAACTTTTGATTTAAAACATATCCATTAGTTTAAGAATTTTATGAAATACAATTATATTGTTGTAAGATATAAGTTATTTTTCTACCTTTATTCGTCATTTCAATATGGATTTTATACATTTCTTCTCATTTATGTGTTATAGACCTTTATTTACATTATCTTTTTGTCTCTTTTACCCTGATTAAATTTGTTACTTATTATTACTATCAACTTATTTATCTTTATTTGACGTGAAATGTTTATACAACTATCTAGTTATTTTTGAATGTAACAGTTATAGTTTAATTCCTTATTATTAATGTGGTCAGTGACCTGGCGGTCTATGGGTAAGGTGTCAGACTTTTGTGCTGAAAGTACGGGGTTCAATCCCCAGTCTCGGCACAGATTTATTTGATTACCAAACCCTTCCTATCTCTTACAAGACATGTATTAATCACAACTTGTGAATGTGTGGAATGCCAGGCCTCCACCGTGGTTTGGATCCCACGTTAAACTCTAGGTCCACATTAGTGTAAGCGCGTATAACCCGAAAAGGTAGTAAGACGCAATGATAACCAAAAAAAATGCATGCAATTTATAAATTGCTGGTGATTATTAACATAGAGGTGTAAATTAATATTGCGAAATAACTGAGAATATTAACACTGATACACAATGAATTTAAATATATTGAATAGGTAGAATAAAAACAATTTATTATATTATAAAAGTTTAAAATTTTAATTTACTTTTAATTGAAGTCATAAAAAATTATTAGTTAATACACGAATATTATATTAATAAAAAAACACCATAAGGCCTAAATTCCATTTAATCCGATGACCAAGGTCCTTGAGTCCACGTCTCAACCCTTTCAATTATTATGTTTCTATTTGAGGGGAGTAGGTCAGTAAAGCTTTGGCTTACTTATATAAGCCTCTCCAGTTCTTCCTCGTTTAGCCACTCAGCATCTTCAGTGCTGCCCGAAGTCCAAGTGGCTTGCAATGAACCCTCACTCAATTTTGCCCATCTTTCTCTGTCTTACGTAAGCTCCCTCGTCAATAAAAATAAGCATAGCTCAAACCCCCTCCCTTAGTTTCATACTCTATCCTAGTCGTGAGAGAGAAATATAAAGATAAATAAAGGTTGTTAATAAAGGTTGATAAAATAAAGTCCATTATATTGATCAGGTGATTAAACATCATGCGATATTATTTCCAACAAAACCAACTACCTTGCGAGATTTTTTTTGTTTCCGCGTTCTACTAGCCATTCGAGCTATACGCTAATGTACTTTATGTAATGTATTAAGGATGAGGAAGGTTGAACTTAGAGGAAGTTTACTTGCATTTGTGGAGGGAGAGTAGAAAACAATTGAAGAAAAACCACCCTTAGTAAACCCAACCGGGATTCAATCACCCTGCCATCAGTAGTCCACTCTATTGTGGGATTATCACCTAGAGACCAGGGATGGGAAAACTACGGCCCGCTGGTGTGTTCGATCCGGCCCGCAGGATAGATAATTAAGATGTGCTGCGTGGTGAAGCAGACTTTTTTAAACACAAAAAAAACTATTTTTTGTATAACTATGCCGAAATCAACATTTACAAGATTTATAAATCATGCCCAAATATATTTGGCAATGCTTGCAACCTGATATTCATGCGAACCAGTTTTTTTAGGGTTTGTCCTCTCTCTTGGGTCACTACTAAATTTATTTATTTCTGTATTTGTAGTCGTGTGGTCCCCCCTTCCCCCCGCCACTTCCCCTCCCCATGCTCCTCCAGGAAATGTATTTCTTTCTTTATATGTGGTCGTGTGCCCCCCCCCTTTCTCCTCCACGCGTTGTTCTCACAACTAGCGCTAGAGGAGAGCAGTCGGACCATAAGACCAAGTAAAAGGGGAACTAATGGAAATGGCATCGATTTTTTGTCCACCTTTCATGTTATCTGTCTGTGAAACAACTTCACGTCAGGCCAAGTCACTGCTCGCCGCTGTTGGGGCGGAATGTCCTGCGCATCTCGTGGAATGTCAGCCTCTCCTGGGGCTGCTGAACTGTAGCCAAGCCACCTTCATCTTCTCTCATACTTCTCTTTCTCTTCTGACACGTGAATATCCAATTTTATCTTATATTCTTATTTGTGGGCACAATATTCGTGGGAGACCAAGGAAAAAGACTTGGCGTGAGTTTATTTCAATTGCTTTTGACAACTAGCTCAAAGCTTATTGTTTGAAGGTTGATGTGGGTGACGTGGTTAGCCAAACAGCTTGCATTACGTTTTGTAATAATAGTTGTAACATTTATTCCAATGTTCGACAATTTTCTTCTCGCAAATAAATGAAACGATGGTTTAAAAATTCTCATTTAAATAACTACTGATAAAAAAAATACCAATATTTGTTATAATTTCCCATTGAAACGCCCCAAAACGTTGATAAAATAATCATTCATCTGGTCACACTTTATTTGTTGGATGTACCCAATATCACAATCACACGCAGGAGTTTTGTCACACAACTTGTTGCTAAACACATAGTGAAAACAACATGCAAATGTTGACTAGAAAACTAAATGTTATCAAACTTGGCACAGGTCGGTATTAATAATCACACCATGTTTTTAAAATAAAACTTTTAATATTACTAATTAGTGCTATATTGTAACACTTCTTCTATAGAGGATTACTAAGCTGGTGAAATGCACTATAAGGGATTCGATTCAGGAGGATCATCACAAGTCACTTTCTTACACATTTTATACAAATTATATCACAGCTTGGGACAACTTGATTTAATTGTAAGATTTAACTGTATTTTATTTTATTTGAGAAATATTTTATCCGCGTTCATTCATGGTGCATACAGACAGAAAGAACTTAGAAGAGTCAGAGAATTCTTTGATGTCAGGTAAAACAGGAAAATTTTAAGGAGTTCAATCAAAAATTATGAAAAGTCAGGAAATTTAAATACTTGACTGATTCTGCACCTAAACATAAAATCGAAAGATTTTGTTTGTCAACGTTAACAGAATGCATTACCTAGATAAGGCAGTTTTTATCTGAGATAGTTGTACGCTGTTTACTTTATAACATATTTACACAAGTACACAAATAATAGCTAATTAAATACTAGAAAATTAACAAAGAACTTATAAGAATGTTGATGTTTTGTAGCTTGGAATTTTTTTAAATATGTTTATCAATGTGATAAACGATACAATATTCCCATCCTTCCTCCCTCAAAAATGTAAAAGGGTAAGGTATGAAATTTTTTAAATGTTGTCTGGAAAAGTCAGACATTTTTTAGTAAAGGCTTTGAAGCCACTTTGTCAACGTTCACGTCCACCAACAAAGTACCTTAATTAATTATTAAATATAATGATTTGATAAAGTTTTTGCCTTAATCAGCTAAGCGTGGTCCATCTGGACCATCCCCCTGTGAGACGAAACATTCCCGCAGTGGTGGCTTGTGACCTATTGGTAACAGTAATTAAACAGTGTGTTGGGATATGTGACGAATTAGGGGAGGTCAAAGTTGGTTAGAAAATGCTTAAACAAACCTCATGATTATTTTAATTACCTTATTGATGATTTGCTGAAAATAAAATCCAAATAAATAATTACAGTAATTATTAGAGAAGAAAGCTTTTCGACAAAATGTTCAGCTCGTTAATTCCAAGAAGAAGCGGGTGTATTTACTTAGAGGTTGTATTATAATATTGAAATATTAACATAATATATGGTCAAAAATAAGCCCAACCTTAGTAACACTTTCAAACACGAAGTTCTGTAGTCGATACGTGAGTGTGGAAAGAGAAATGGAGTCGCTGTCATTTATTTATCAGAACTCATTTAAATAGCTTGATATTATTTACAGAACGGAACATTTCCGGAAACAATCAATTTAAAGTTTTCCGTCTCACATCTTTGATCCTACTTCATTCAGTCATGGATTCCATCATGGAGGTTGCACGTAAGGAATACATTTACATAGGCCCACACAATGTATTTGTATCTGGGGTAAAACCTGCATTTTGGGGTATTAGCGTTGACAATCCCGCTTCGGTGGCCGCATGGTCTAAAGCGCTACTCTTGCAGTAGACTATACTGCCGGTGGTGGGGAAATTGAGGTTCAAATATTGGTCGGGTGTATTGAGGTGGGTTTTTTTCAAACTGGGTTTCCACTCACCCTCCACTCAAATATGGGCGCACTTCTTCTGAATATAACCTTCCTAACCACTAACACAACTAGCGTAATTAGTACATGAACGTATAACCCAACCGAGTAGTAAGACGTGGTGCTAAGAAGAAGAAAAAAACATCGACAAGACCCCTGAGATCCCGATTTATCCTTTATCTTGTATCCCTTATATATCCCAGTAGATCCTCCATTATAGACACCCCAGTTACTCCACCCTCTTGGATACTCAAGTACTTCATCCTTCATATATAATCCAGTTTCCCATCCCTACAGATACCCTGTTTACGCCCTCTTTCATATTTACTCAAGTATACCCCCTTCATAAGTAACTTAGTACCCCATCCCTCATAGGTACCCCAGTGTCCCCTCCTTCCTAAATACTCCAGTATCTCCCCTTTCCTAAATATCACAGTAACGTGCCATTACTGCCTCTAGTGTAGGTTCTAGAAAAGGGTTGACCACTTAAAATACGTAAATAAATGTGAGTTTCCCGCAATCTGTTCCTGCCAAGCTACACACAGACTAGCTAGCGTCGGTCCTCGTCCCTTTTGGATGCATATTCATAAGCCTCATCCCCTTCCTCTATCATAGCTTGTCAAGTTCGGTGAGGTTGTCCATCACATCTACACACTATGGGTGGGTCATAAGATTGAATATACAAAACTCTTTTAAAATATAGTAAAGTGGACCGAGGGATCCAAGAACTAAATGGAAAATAATTCAAGACTATTTTTCTCGTAATTTTTATCATCTAAAACGACAACTCAGCGGTATTCATGAAACTATCCAACTTGTGCCAGTATCAGTTTTACAAGTCTCGTTACCTATAGTCAAAATTCTGTCACTCTCTCAGTGGGAGAGAGATTTGTCATGCTGGAGAGCCAGAGGAAGATCTTCTTGGAGATTATGACAGCTGGAGCAGGAATCTCATCTTTTCCTCTTTACAGGAGGAGCCATCTTATAACCGGCACAGCTGGCACTCGCCTAACTTAGATGTTAGAGAACATTGTTTCAGCCCAGGGGCTAAGAACCTTAGTTCCGTCTCAGGGAGTAGGTACCCTTGTACCATCTCAGTTGCAAGTGTCCCTGGTTCCATTCCAAGTGTTAGGGATCCTGGCACCATCTTAACTGTTAGGTAATCTTGTTCCGTCTCAGGTGCAAGGGTCCCTGGTTCCATTCCAAGTGTTAGGGATCCTGGCACCATCTCAACTGTTAGGTAATCTTGTTCCGTCTCAGGTGCAAGTGTCCCTGGTTCCATCCCAAGTGTTAGGGATCCTGGCACCATCTCAACTGCTAGGTAATCTTGTACCATCTCAGATGCAAGGGTCCCTGGTTCCATTCCAAGTGTTAGGGATCCTGGCACCATCTCAACTGCTAGGTAATCTTGTTCCATCTCAGGTGCAAGTGTCCCTGGTTCCATTCCAAGTGTTAGGGATCCTTGTTACTTGTTCTTAGTGTGCACAAACAATTGAAAACTAAAATCATGCCCTAAACATAAACTATAAATTCAAACCCAAAAACCATTTTGGGCTTTCATTTTGGGATGTCGTAATAAACCATAATAATTTATTGTATACAATTACATAGTTATATTAGGTAGCCATATTAAAAAAAATAACAGTATTTTACTCAAAAGTATACACATTACTAAAAAAAAAATCTGCTAACAATAGAGTCGAAGGATATGATAGTTTGGTCACCTCTCACAGACATTAATTTTTGGCTCGTGGTAAATATTATCCTCTATACATCCTAGCTTATCGAGCTCTGTGTCCACGCACTGAGGAAGAACTCAAGGGTTCGGTATCTTTTAAAATTAAGTTGTAATCCTAATAGGTACCTTTAACTAAACCGCACCATTAAAACTAAACCTTGAAATTAAAAAAACTCCACCATTATTGTGCGAGTCAATTTTTTTTTAGACAGTCTGTGTTAGATTGAACATTTAACTTTAACTTTTAAACACCTGATTATTTCAAAACATAACTTACAAACTAACATAACCCAGAACCACATCCCGCTTTCAACATCCTGCCTTAGCACCAAAGACCATACCCGGATGTTAACGTGGACGCATAAGAAACGGCTAGATTATTTTTGGACACAACTTAGAATTGAGTCAGGATACGCTAAAGGCTAGAAGTTTCCACTGATTCATAGTGGTTCATGTTGTGTTTACCATACTCATATACACTGTCAAATATCTAATTTAATAGGGTTTAAGATTACCTCCCAACAGTATTTTGGGGTTGGGTTATTTTGGACGAACAGAAAATACCCACTTGTTCAATATTCATGGCTGCATAGCGGGCGCTGTTTCCGCGTAATGCTCTGTGGGAATATGGAGCAGGAAAAAGGGCCAACCAAAGCATATGACACGAAAATCTTTTCCCATTTTGTTTAACGACACCATAATTTATTCATAAATGTTGTTACGTTAAAACTTGCAATCTTCGTAAAGAAAAACAAACATAATATTCTTGTTCTTGTTTTTTGTTGTTGCAGGAATATTCGCGCAGCTGTTGCTTGATTTCTTCTTCTCTTGAACCGAACAGCGGGGCTGAAATACGCATGCGCACAGATTGTATCGGTAAGTACTTCCAGAAGAGCAGTTATTTTAAAAGCATGGAGTATTAATTTCCTGAAGTAGCTGAAATGCTATACCCTTATCGTATTTTCTTCTACTTATTATTTTGAAGTTGGCACAGTCGTGATACGAACCTGACGACGTTAATAAATTGTTGCAGTTATAATTTAACTTTACTTATAACAGGTGCGCTAAAAGAAGGCGTGGAAGGGAGAGTCAGAAACATATTTAGTTCAAATGATTCACTTAATTAATCAAATCCAATATACTTGTGTAATCGCATGGCCTCAATTGGAAAGCGTGTCTGTATAATATTATATATTATGAGTTGCGAATGACAAAGCGAACGTTGAGAGGTTGTTATGATTATACCTCCAGTTAAAATGAAGGGGATTGAGCCCCTCGTGGCTGACTACACAATACCGTAGGCTAGGGGTCACTCTACCCGATTCACGACCATGTAGGGTTCATCACGTACCAGTTTTGGGGGCTGCCACTTGAGTCCAGGGAACCCGGTTCGGTGGCCGTCTAGGGACCACCTAGTAGTCAGACAGGCCGTTGGGTAATCCTCATTATACCTCGTTTTGTCACACGCTTCCTAATATTCTTTAAGTTCACTTCTAACATCACATTTGTAATAGACATAGTTGTATTAATAAACCTCTTTAAAAGCCAAGTCTAATGTCAATCATGAACCTACACAAGTATTCAATATCCCCTCCCCCTTAACCCCGGCCACAGACATCCTGACAGATTATAGGCCCACGATCACAAGGTGAAGAAGGAGGTGGTGATACTTGCCTTATTAATTTTTACCCAAATAATTTGACATCTTTTTAAAAGTTCTGTATTTGATTTTGTTTCCGTTAATCTATCCATCAAACTTATCAAATTTATTTGAGGTATTTAACGTGCATTTTATATCCCAACTGATCATATTAGCACATGAGGATTATATGAGCGAGAGTGAAAGAACCTACCAATTATGCCAGGAAAGGTATTTTCACATAGTTCCCAAGCCTATTTTACATACCACAATAGACAAGGGACCGACGGCTTTACTTCCCCTCCGAAGGAAGCTATGCTATGGATTTTTGTCGCTCAAGAAAAATCAATTGACCCCAGTTGGGTTTGAACTTAAGAACGACAGATCCTGAGGTGAGCACTTTACCCCAAGACCAGTGAGGTCAACCTCTCACAACTATAATTCTCTTTGTAGGGAAGCTAATGTGGCTTTCATGATATATTTAAAATATTTATGATGAGAGTTAATAAACATGTTCAATTGCTAGTGCCAAGTATGAAAATTAGTCTATATGTTGTGATTCTGTAAAAGAAAATACCGCTGAATACAAACAATACACATTTGCCCACAATAGTATGTGTAAATTAAATAGTCTCGTTCTTATCTTACTTTTATTTTATGACATAGCTTAAAACTGAACCCTAAAACGAGGAGTGTATATCGCTGAAATACTACTATGAAAGCTGCTCCGGTTTCAAAGGGGATACATACGAACTAATACTACATACCTAGGTAGACCTAGGTTGAAGCATCATGACTGTAGTAAATAAACAGTAACAATCGTGACTACGGTTTATATTCCCTTCAGTAAGATTAGAAATAACAACAAACGTATCCCTAAGCCTCGTCAGCATTTCTGTCAATAGATACCATCGAGTACATACTCAAACAGAACCACAATCCCTTGAGTATTTTATTAAACTATAGTTCTCTTAGTGACCACTCAGCGGCACTGGAAGCACGTTTTATGTGTATTAACCGTAACAGAGACAAGACCACACATTCTATAGACAAGTATTGTATTGTCAGGTTTGTGAAGTGGAGATCAAGACAAATACGAGTATGTCTGTATTATCGTACCAAAGGAAATTGGTGGCACTTTCTTTACTTCATGCATGAAAAATAGATTAAGTAAACCTATGAAAAGTTAAAATTTCAAGGAAACCAATCAACAGGGATAGAAGATAGTGTAATATTGTATAGCAGCAGCAGTAATAATAATAATAATAATATATTATATACATTATGAATAGAATTTTAAAATGTCATTCTCAGCTGACTGAGCGTAGCAAGGTCATGTTTTAGCTCAACCATCCAACATTTTGTTTGTTTGACTGGATATTTGCTACGTGATAAATGTCAAATACATAAACCAATTTTAACTAAATTTGGCAGTGACATTCTTTTAACCTAGTTCAACAACTTATCGGTATGGTCGGTGGCCGCTAAAAAATCTGATTGTCTATTTGTTCCACGATACCGATAAATGCCTTGATACATTTTACGATATTTGGCGGGGATATTCTTTAAACTTAGGCCGAACGATGTATGTACATAGTCTTTAAATCTTACTATCCGTTTCAATATGGCAGCCCCTCAAGAGATTATTTGTTGAATAGCTCATCTCAAGTTATTTTAACATTAGCACTCAATCGAGTACCTAGGACTATTTTATTTGATATTAACATGTATTGCAAGATTGACGTTTTTACCCACGTGAACAGCGGTTATTCTCTGTGAATATAGTATTAATTTGTTTCCTGTATAACTTTATCATTAAGGGAAAATATCAAATTAAAATTCAATAATAAACTATAGGATATATTTTCCCTTGAAATACAAAGAGAAATCTTAAGACTGTGTTAACGATAAGAACATGACATTATTAACATGATGTAATTAGCTATTTTTTACTGGAAGAAGTGAAGTCTACTTTTCACAGAACTACTCTGTTTTTGAAATTAGTGGAACCTACTGACTGACCTTAATGAGAAGAAACTTGTTCTGGTAAAGGAAAGAAATGACGATAGTTCAATAGTTAGCTAATATATGATATGAAAGCTGCTAGTTTAAAAAATACACATTGTCATAAAAACTACTCTATGGTTCGCAGACGATTAATAATGTTGTTTCTTTATTACGTCACCCCACCGTGTGTACTAGTAGGGGAAAGTGTTTATCATCCCCTCACATCACGTGGACAGTTGTTAACGACTGCACCGCCAAACAAACCAATTAGGTCAGAATAATACAGACAATTCTCTGCCACTGACCCAGCTTCAGGCTATCATCAAATACAACTTAACATAGCCTAGCCTGAATTAGAATAAAATAATTCCTGTGTACAAAATAATATTGTTCCTCTAAATAAAAACTAGATAATGTTAAAACTAAGATTGTATAATTATACATTGTAATGTCAGACGCTCGAAGTATCTTCTCAAAAGAACCGTAAGGAAAAGACTACACCAACAGGTAGGAAAAGGTATTAAACCACACCCTCAGTATTATATACTAAATATTGTTTAAAATCTGACAAGAGCTTTAACAATCCACACAAACATTTCATCATCCGCGTAGAGTGTTGGATGATCAGATTAAAGAAGGATAACCAACGTTAATATTTATAACTTCACGAAAGGAGTGTGTTGACAGTAGTTACTGGTCAATACGAGAGATTCTAATAAATTGCCAATCTGAAGTATTGCTATTACCGTTGTGAGATATACCTACAATGGGAAAAGCTCCAACAAATGTCAATAGTTGTATTACAACAGGTGTTACGATTGTTTATAAAAGCGTTAAGAACATTTATCAAAATTACATATCTATTCCTGCATCAGTTTACCATCGATATGGCCATGTTTACAGAAACATTGCTCCATAATGTGTGAGCTTTGTTACCGACCCTCGGGGATAGCCAGCGCAAACAAACTTGTGATGGACTCGCATAGGTAGGTATATATGACGTTTCGATACACACAGCAAGACAGAATAGTCGCTATGGTGATACCTCATCAATGATGCAAATCACAACTGTCCATCAGTTCAAAGTTCAGGGACACAATTTCCCATAAATACAGCTGCTTCTTAAAATAAATGGTTCAGTTATACTACAATTTCTCGTGAAATGACTCTTTTTTACTTTCCAGAAATAAAGTCCACAGGGGCATTGATTGTTGAGCCACCGTAGTTTACACTTCTTGGTGTGGTAATTTTTTTCTGGTTGCTGGACTTCTTGCCTGGCTAGAAATAATATATGATGACCGCTACAATGACCCGTTTGGAACGTTCGTTTCCACCCCTATGTTAACTAGTCTGGTTACATGTTTTTAAGAATTAGTAGCTTGTCACCAAACACCTATTAACACGACCAGTTGTTTTGTTCCAAATTGTAATGCGTATTGAATGAATTTCATGATCAGTCACAGCTCTGTGATCTNGATCTACACTCTCTCTCTTTTAAAACATAATTATATTTTCGAAGTATTTATTAAATACACTGTTAAGTTATCTAGAGCACCGATATATATTATTTACGTTAAATTAATCTGCTTTTATATTTAATGTATGGCGAAGTTTTTTTAGCCGGCCCCATGGTGTAGTGGTTAGTGCACCTACCTGGCTGCGAGCCTAGGAGCTCCGGGTTTGATTCCAGGACGGTAGCTTGCGTATTTTTCCCTGGATTAAAATTCCCCCAACGGTCACCAGAGTTTGGCTAACTAGGCTTAAGTTATATTTAAGTGTTTCCACTGGTTCCACATCCTCATAGTTACTATCACCATCACCTCCTCTCATCGGGACATGGCAAGAGCTTCCATAGAAAGGATATATGATTGGCACATTTGGTCATCTCCTGGGCAACGATACATTAGTACTGGCTAATCTCTCCACACACACTGGACTACGAATGATGTAGCTCAGACGCGCAATATTAATATTACAGAGTTCATCAAATCAAATTGTATAACAATATAGTCGCAAGTGATAAACAGGCGTTCCACTCGTTGCCCAAAACCATCCATCCCTACTGTATCCTCATGGCTGCCTTCATCTTCAAACAACTTCAAAAGGTGCACTTCTCAATCCTATTATTGCATAAACTATTTCAAACTTATTTTTGTGCTTTAATAAATAAAATTGGTTCTCTGGAATTTAATTATTCCTGAATTGATTTTGTATTTTGTTATTAAGATCGCACAGATATATTAGCGAACTAAACAATTAGGCAATTAAAGATATCCTTCCAGAATGTGATTGTTACCGTATTGTCCTCGCGTTTAAGTTGCTGAGCGGGTAGTTTGTCGGTTGAGGCATCCAGATTTTATCCCGAGATGTGCTTGGAAGCTCTAATTTCATTTGTTTGAATTTTTTTTTTTTATGTTTGGGGAGAGTACTCACCCGCCTCTTGGACTCACCAGACAGGTTATTTTCTTAGTATTGACTTGAGCTGTACACCTCTTCTACTCCCCAATCCCTATAAAAAAAAAAAGCCTCATCAGCAACTTGACAACTGCATATATCAACATTTTTAACTGATGCTCCAAACAAGGTCTACTACCTGAGTAACAAGACGAACACACAGAGTAGTATAATTACTATTACAGGTCTCAACAACTGTGAAGGGACAGTTAAGACCGATACACACAGAATGCTAAGCTAAGCTGTGCTGGGCTGTGATGTGATGTCCTCTGCTAAGACGTTGTCAGTTTGGTTTCACACTCATTGCTAAGCAATTGTCCCTCCTTTCACTCCAGAGTTCAGTGTTGTTTCTTTCTGGTCTGCTTCAGTGAAGTTTAGTTATGATGGCGTTCTCCAAAATGTCTTGTTTGAGTTAATGTTATAGTAATGAGTAAAAAAAATGCTGCTGTTAGCAGCTGTTTTGGAAGATGAAGAAAATTTAGGAGGTGGAGGTTTGACTTGTTCAATTAACGCCTCCATTTTAATATAAAAACATTTATTAAATATAAAACCTAAATAGAATATTACTTGAATACACGCGAAACAAACTGAAAACAAAACTTCAACACTTTAGTTATTTTCACCAAACCAGCACTGCGTCTGTTCAACACGGAGCCCAAGTTGCGTTATGCGCATGCGCAACGTAAGCTGGCTCAAGATGGGATATGAAAGAACTGCCCGGACAGCAATCGGAAAAAACATAACGTGACGTAGCAAGGCATAGCTTAGCGTTCTGTGTGAATCGGCCTTCAGTCTCCCTGACCTCTAAACTATGAAAGATGGACGTTACTCTAGATCATATTGTCAGGGTGAACCATGTGTTATCATCCTGTCGGGAACTCGAAAAAGCTGCGAATGAGATGGGGGTAGTTCTTACTCCCTCTCACTCACCAAACATCCCCTAGCAACAGTCCAACTCAATGTAAATGAGATAGCAAAGACTGACCGTGTTTACCTTCACTTCACACTCAGTGACACTTGCTGCAACAAGGCGCTAACTCACCGTCAGTATTAGATGAAATGTTAGCGGGCCTGTCTATGAATCAAGATGGTTGGGCCAACTTGCTGCATTGTATTATGCTACATTATTTTATATAACTTTATCTGGAATAGAATTTAGACGTAACCCTGTTCCCTAACACTAGGGATGGAACCAGATAATACAACAAGGTAAGTACCTGTAGTCCCTAACACTAGGGATGTAACCAGATAATACAACAAGGTACCTGTAGTCCCTAACACTAGGGATGGAACCAGAGAATACAACAAGGTAACTACCTGTAGTCCCTAACACTAGGGATGGAACCAGAGACTACTACAAGATAAGTATCTTTAGTCCCTAACACTAGGGGTGGAACCAGATTATATAAAAAGGGATGGAAACAGAGTACCTAACACTAATTTGATGAAACCAATGTCACTGCTAACATGTTGACCTATCTCTGACTCAGTCTTCAGGGTCAGTCTGTCCCTGATTGTGTTCCTTTGCTGTCCTGCGTTAAATGATTTAAATATTCCATGCAACTCCACATCCCAGTTTATGCTGTTTGTGGCCAGAATTCTCCGTGTTATTGTTCGACCTGGGATAAAGCAAAACATTTCCTGAGTGTTACGTAACACCAGTTGCATCACCCTGTTCACTCTCAAGGGCAATTCACTCTTGTCAAGGTCACTGCCACAAATTTCCTACAAACGTCAAAGGTTGATTAGTGAGGAGTGGTTTTCGTTGATTACATTTGAGCTGCACGCAGCATTCGCAGTGGAGGAGCTGAGGTTGAATTTAATGTCTTGTTCGTGTTCGTAATTGTTATTGTTATTTTCTTGCATTAGGTTGTTAGGCCTTAAAGTGAGAAGCATCAGGAATACATGAGAGTTTATTATAAAAGAAAAAAACAAACAAAAAAACATATATTTGTGTAGTCTTATGATCTTAACCGCATAAAAATAGAATTAGATTTAATAATACAGACAAAACTCAAATGAGGTCAAATTCATAATACAAAAGATACAGTTTAGTTAACTTTGTTTTTTGAATGGAACATTTGTTGAAATATTTTTAGATATATTTTCCATTAGTGATAAAAGATTAGACTTTTTTAATATGAAAGAAACCAATTTAAATAAAACATATTTTCCTAATTAATTCTGTACTGTAGGCTTACTTTATGCATGAATATAAACCCAGCCTTAGGAAAACTGCTTGGTTGCGCAAAACTACATCAAATCAACACTATTCCTGTTAATTAAAAAAAAGTTGAGTTTATTTAAACATTTTTTTTTCAAACAAAAAATTCTTATAACTAACAAATCGTTTGTTTTCTTCGTGAGAACAGCCTACTTTATAAGGGATGATTGCCACCTTGTATAGGATTGCTATTTGCTACAACAAACACATTTCCGTTGTTCTTTTACGTTGATTAAGTTAAATAAATAAGAATGAAGAGGGTATAATTTTAGAGGAACTGGAGTGAGATGTAATACTATTAAGAAGAAACCACTCTCGCTATATCCAAAAGGTATTTGAGCCTTGATCCTCTCATCACCAGCATTCCAGTCTAACGCTGGAATGATGTGTTAGACCAGGCACGGTGTGTCAAACTCGTTTGATCTAAAGAGGGCCACATTAAAAATTGAAAACACTGAGGGGACTGCATTTCAGAAAGTTAAATATTGTCATCATCTCTAAGCACAAAAAAAATCATTTAAATTACTTATTTTTACAGAAAAAAAAGGATTATAGAGGATGATCCCAAAGCCACGCAACCCTGTTTTTCTAAGGATATTTCTCGCAGAAGAACATGTTGTTTATATATATGGCAGCACTGTAAGGTTGCCCGGGTGTTCTGCAGGAAGTGTGAACTTGAGACATAAACTAGGTCTAGCCAGTTGAGTTTTAGCATTTAAAAGTTTAAGATGAGTTTTTCACGAGCAGAGTGAGTATTTATTCATTTTGAAACATTATTTCAAGGCAAATTCGTACATGGAATGCCAACAATCGTTTATGCCTAGTTTTCCAGAATTATGCGTGCCGAATTGTACACCGTTTTCGTGAAACAGACAACGTGAGTGACAAGAAGCGTTATGGACGGCCTTCAAGTTTGAATGAAGTTAGGCAGTGCTTAGAACGGTCACCCAGGAAGTCCCTCAGGAGATTATCACAGCAAATTGGGTAGAGCTAGGGAATATCGCAGGGATGTACGACGTGGCTGAAACTTGTGCCTTACAAAATTCGCACAATTCAAGAACTCAAGGAACCAGACAAAGGTAAAAGATTCCGATACTGTGAATGGTGCCAAGAACTTGTAAGGGATGGTGTCGGCAACTTGGACAACATTTTCCTTACAGATGAGACATGGTTTCATTACAGTCAGAACAGTATGTTTTTGAGCTATGAAAATCCACACGTTTTACATGAGGTGCCTTTACACAGTCAGAATATTGGAGTGTGGTGTGCAATTTCACGTCGTAGGGTGGTGGGTCCTATTTTCTTTAGATAAACTGTTAATGATTAACGTTACCAGGAATTTGTTATGCAGTTTATTGAATTTCTTGAGGAAACAGAACGTGATTGCTGGTTTCAGAAATATAGTGCCACTGCACACACAGCCAATTCCACCATGACAATGATGGCTGAGTTTTTGGCGAGCGTGTGATTTATAAGGATTTGTGGCCACCTCGTTCCCCAGACATAACGCCACCTGATTTTTTCCCGTAAGGATACTTAAAACAGATAGTGTATGAAAAAAAACACTCGAACCTTGGCTGATCTTCAAACCAACATTGAAAGGTGCATTACAATCTTACCCTAGACAATGATTCGTCATGTGTCTAGAAATATGGTTAAACGAGTGAATTTGTGTTAAGAAGGAGGATCACACTTCCAACACCTTTTGTGACTTCCTTGGAGATTATTATTTGGTTTACATTAGATGTATATATTATATGGCACCAAATATAAGTTTTTTCTTTGGGTTCCGTGACTTTTGGATCATCCTGTATAAATAATTATTCTCTATCTCCCCGCAAAAATTTGAGACCTTTTTTGCAGCAAGATTGTAGGCCAGTCTTTAAATATTTTAATGGATTAAATAACCAAGGGATTATATCTGTAATATACGGTAATAAGCGCATACAAATATTATATTATTTAAATTAAAAACAACACTTAAACACGAGAACTTGGAACTTTCAGCTCAGAATGCCAATTCTCTCTCACTGAGCTATCCAGAAGTCATCCCGTACCCAGGATAATTATTCACGCATACTAAACCAAAGGCCCCGAATTAGATTCCTGTGTACAGGTGTCATTCCTCAATTTAAATAATATGGCCTTTAGATGCAACTAGAGCCGTAATTAACAAATATAATAGTTTTCATATATAATTCGTCATGATATGCGCATTCTTACAGTTGTCATCGCACTATTGGAAGTATAGATCCCTCCCAAGTTGAAGTTGGCTCCGTTATCTGATAACTCGTGATCTTAATTGACCACTCATATTATGTATCTGACGATTTCCGCACAGACTCTTTATTAAAATATGAGTGACTACTGTCACTGGGCATGGTAACAAGCCAAAGGACACGGGTTCGATGCCCTTGTAGAGATGTAATTTTTCATTTTAAAGTATATTTAAATATTACACTATGTTGAAGTCATTGATGATAAATGTGTGTCTATGATCCGTAATCTCTCAGGAGTTGGCTACATTTCATAAGAGAAAACAATTGTTCAAAATAATAACTATATGATTACAAATATTGCATGGTTGCAAATTTTACCACTTTTTGTAAGCGATCATTGGTAATTCAAGAGTACAGATTTGGTACACCAACCTCACTTGCTAGATTTACCCAAACAACCAATAACCAATTTCCAAATGGTCTATTTAAATATAATGTTTAAAAGCAGAAGAATTGGGCAATATTTTAGGTTGGTTATCAAAAGTTCCGCGGGCTGCAAGTTTGACATGCCTCCCTTAGATCATGTGATCACCTATTCGGGCATTCAGATATTAATATTTGGGTATTTTGTTAAAATCGTAATATAATAAAAGATACTGTGATAGTGAAACTGTAAAAGGTGTTTTAATTTAGTACATTTCACGAAAAACTCAGAAGAGCTGACAGCAGCTATACTAGGGCCCGTGGTTCCATTCCAGGTGCTGGTGATTGGTTTAACAACTTGCGTGTGTTATCTCTCCCTGCCTTTTGTACTTGGTCTGCCAGATATGTACAAAAAAATAGCCGTTACAAGAAACTGGCAAAGTTTGTCCCCCTCCAAACACATCAGGTTCCGGGTATATCCGCCAAGTTAGGACTGCTGGCTGTGTCTACACATCCTCCCGTCCCCTTGGTCTAAGTTCCGATCCAACATCCGGTCCACTAGCTTGGTTTTGTCTTCAGGCAGTTGAAG
>CABEEJ010006216.1:16583-42009 GCA_901482245.1 Timema douglasi | reverse complement strand
ACCTGAACCACGTGCTCGACGTCTAGAGCAACTTCCGGTCCGGACACGGGAGGGGGGGAACGGACTATGAATAGACCGTCAAGGAAAATGTATGTTCATTCTTTGAACTAATCGGTAGAAACTTTGATTTGTTGTAAATTAATTTATCGGGCTTCGTTAAATTTAAAAAGTTGGATCTCGATTAAATAAAATATATTTTTTCTGTTAAAAATGGTTAGAAATCAAATCTTATTTAAGTGGTATGGCTGTCTTGTTTGTGAGTTCACAGTAACAACAATGGCTTCTAGCCAATATTCTAATATGTCAACAATGTAATTGCCTAGTATTTGATCACCTTTTTATTTTTTGTTGTGTTTCTCTATGGATGGATATAAAATAATATATTATTTTCATCAATAATGTTAGAGACGTTTTATTTATTTTTTCACATTATAAGCCAATGCAGCGTTTCACAAAATGGAGGCCCGCGGCATTTATAGGTTTAAAAATCACTGTGATTGTTCAGAATAAGAAAATATGTTTTCCTTAACGAATTAAGTATAAATACTGTATTAGAATAGTTCGCCAAAATGGACGGTGTTATTTCTCTCGCGGTTAAACCTAATATATACATATATATGCCAAAGAGGTTGAGATTATTTCAGAGCACAATAATGCCATTGACTTTTAAATGTTAACGTGGTGTATCCGGTCAAACCACTCTCTGGCGTTATTTTATTTTCAATATATTATTGGCATTAATATTACTTTTATAAGTATAACAGGAGCTTTAACTGGTGGCTTTTGTGTGAATCCAAAAATATAGGCATTTTCACGAATCTATTTATTACAAATATTTACTAAATAGTTCGATTGAAATAGTGGTAATGTTTTTTACTACGAGCATCTCTCAATGTGACCATACGTTCAACGCCAAACAAAAATAAAATATAAATACAACAAATATGTTAATTAACTACGTGAGACTGTGCAAAGCTTCGAAATGTTTAGTTCCAATTTATATCTGATTTAACTCAAAATTCCGAATCTTAATATATGAAAGGCTTAAATCAAATTCTAAATTTAAAACTCTAATAAATGCCATTGATTCTAGATTTGTATTCGATGGCATCTAATTTGAATTTAAAATTATAACTTTGAAATAATTTAACAATTTTTTTTAAAGTCAGAATGGATCCGTTATTTTACTTGGCCAAATAAACTTGCGAATTTAATAATATAATATATAATCTACTAACTATTTAGGCCTGGTATATAAATATCTTATTTTTTATTGGAGTTAATTTAAATACATGATTTAACCTTAATATTAGATTTTTTTCTTGATCTAATAACACTAAATTTTTAAATATTCTGTTTGTACTTGATTCGAAACATTTTAATTTTAAAATGTTCCATGCAAATTTTATTCAAATTAGTAAAATATAAATTTGATTTCGTTATAAAATTGAAACTCTTGGATTCATATAGGCTTATAAATGTGAGTATAATTAATTTAAGGTTAACTTGATCATGTTCCTTGTTTAATTGGTTCATAAGCTGTTTATTATGTTGTTAAATCATATCAAAGAAAAAAAAAAAATATTTTTTCTTAAATTAGTTTGTTGTTAGTGTTTAAATATGAATACAATGTTTTGTGTGTTTCAATATGTTCCTAGCTATGTCATCAAAACAATTTGAATAAAAAAGGATGTTTTGCTGTAATAAATAAGGATGTAAGTTAATTTTCGATTCCACGTTACAGGTATTAAATTATTATTATTATTATTATTATTATTTAGCACCGCGTCTTACTACCCGTTCGGGTTATACGCAATTACGCTAATGTGTAATGGTAGGGTGATTGTGAGATGAAATGGAGGAACTACAGTTTAACGTGGGATCCGAACCACGGTAGAGGCCTGGCATTCCACACATTCACAAGTTGTGATTAATACAAGTCTTGTTAGAGGTGACGGAAGGGTTAGGTAATCAGATAATTCTGTGCCGGGACTGAGGTTTGAACCCCGGACCCCAGTACAGAAGTCCCCTAGACCACCAGGTTACCGCCAGCTATTAAAAATAAATCTACAAAACGCGGCGGTTTTTGCCGTCGTATGTCGCGCGACGCAAAACCCTAGAGGGAATATTCACCAAGCATTCGGACTGGAGTGGAATATACACAGTTCGATTTTAATTAGAGGGGGCTTTTTTTAGAAGAAAAAAAAAACTTTTGCTGTGACCAATATTGATAGCATTTTATTTTTATTAGGTGACCTGGTGGTCTAGGGGTAAGGTGTCAGATTTTTGTGCTGGCGGCCGGGGTTCAATCCTCGGTCCCGGCAAAGATTTATCTGATCACCAAACCCTTCCTTCACCTCTGACAAGACATCTTGTGAATGTGGGGAATGCCAGGCCTCCACCGTGGTTCGGATTCCACGTTAAACTGTAGGTCCTTCATTTCATCTCACAATCACCCTACCATTACACATTAGCGTAAGTGCGTATAACCCGAACGGGTAGTAAGACGTGGTGCTAATAATAATAATAATAATAATATTTTTATTATGGCTTTTATTTTATAAGTATTTGTAAGTATTTCAAAAGTGATAGCTGCAAATCACGTGACTTAATGTGTGAATATATAAAAGTAGATCTAATATATTTTCTATCAGCTTTCATAGCTATCACTATTAAAACTGCCCTGTAGTAGATTCGTTATAGGACGAACCTTATCAGATATGCCTACATGTGTTCATACGCCAAGATATGTTACACAAATTAAAGTTTCTTCCCAATACAATCTAACTTAATGTAAACGCTTTTCATGAAGAAGTATATATATATATATAAGGTAGATGTAAATATATTGAATTTTAAAAGTTATCAATATCATTTTTTTCCCCCTTTTAAATAGATTTTAATTATTGAGAACTGAGATAGCGCTGCCCACGGCAGGAGGAGGAACTATGTTTATAGTCGCACTGCAACTTACATTAATAATTGAGCATCGAGCTAGCACTGCCCGCGGCAGAAGAAGGAACTATATTTATAGTCGCACTGCAACTTACATTAATAATTGAGGACCGAGCTAGTTTTAATGTCTCTATTAATCCACACGGCTCTATCAGGCGAATCTTTCAGGAACGCAAGGGGGGGGGGGAGGTGTTGTGTGCCGGCTCTGGTGGTGGAGTCTGAGTTAACTGGCTAATGGAATTGTCCCTTGCGAGCTGCAGATGTGACACGCACTACAAGGGTGCAACTGGGAACCGTTCGATATCGATCTAAGAGCCAACTAAGCGCTCTTTTTTTTCACTCTCTTTTTCTCTCTCTAAAATGAGGGGGGTTTACTTTTCTGTCCACTTTTATGGTAGAGGCTGTGGTTCATTATCAGGTAATGGTAAACATAATGCATATATTTTTTTTAATGAGGTACTCCCTTTGCCCTATTTTGATACATTTTTCAAATTTATTACTTAAATAACTGCCTTGAGATAAAAGTTGTTAAATAATATATTAAATTTTAAATATATAAATAAAGAGAATTTATGACCAAATTAACTACTTTATGTACTGTACAGTCCAATTTTCATAGAAAGAATACTATACGCGACAGCTAGAAATGTTACTAGATCTACTTTCAGGTATTTATAAGTCGAGTCGTGTTATCTGCAGACGTAACTTTTGATGGATATTATCAATACCTATAAAATAACACTAATAATATAATAAAACATTATCAATGATGGTCATATAAAAAAGTTAGTAATTTCCTCCAAGTTTCTTTTAACAAGGATCCTACTATACTTGTCCCTTCTATTGGCCCTAAACCTCCCCACGGGCCCTGAAGAGGTGGACGTCCAGAGGTCATGACTCAATGACTCGCATCATTTATCTGAGGAGGGACGAGAGGTATTTCACGGTCTCGCGATTTCCGAGAATTGCCTCATATCGGGATCAAACACTCTCCGCGTCAAGGCTGGTTGCATCCCCCCCTGATCGGGAGAAACAGTTCTTCAAACAATGTAAAAATAGCCATGTGTGTTTTCTTTTCCGTTAAAAATTATCAACAGAACGATTGTTTTGTGTTGAAAGTAATATAATTAGTTACGGATTTTTTTTTTTAATAGAAAGACAACTTTTGGCCAGCAACATTTATTTAAAGGCATTAAAATTAGGCATTATAGAAAGATATATTATTTGGTTTATTGATTATAAAGTTCATCTAGAAAGTTATCAAAAGCCTCCAATAATAATTCATTATGGATTACTGTATAGTGTATATTTACACTATTAGTTAGATGGACTAATAATGTAAATAAAATAATTTTAATAATTTTTCCAGTTATTGTGACAATATGTATTTAGTTTTCTAATAGCTTGCTTCTTGTGAAAATCAGACTCAACAAGTGTGTGTATGGAGTATCATATAAGCTACAGGGGTTTATTTGTATGGCGGGGTATATAAACTACAGGGGTTTGTATGGAGTGTCATATAAGCTACAGGGATTGGTGTGGAGGCTCATATAGCTACAGAAGTTTGTGTGGCGGGTCATATAACTACAGGGGTTTGTATGGAGGGTCATTAACTTCAAGGGTTTGTTTGGATTTGGCTTATTGTGTCCAATGCATCACTAGAGCCCCGTAAAAATGGTGAAACGCGATAAAGCACCATACAAAGACGGAATCAAGTTTTCTTTCTCTTGATAGTTTTTAGACATTGTATACAATGTTTTTGAAAATCGTCTCGTTACACGAAATCCTCCTATAAAATAAAATCGCTTTTACAAAATATTATTTAGATAAACATGAAATTAAGAAGAAATTAAGCAGATATTTTGACCATGCTGTAATTTGATTAGTATTTTGTTGTAGTGTAATCTAACTTTAGGCTACAAAATTGTAAAATAAGCAGACAAACTTGACAAATAATTTTAAAGCAAATATATATGGTTTCAATAATGAATTTTAGATTTGTATACATTGTCTCAATATGTAAATAATAGTTAAAACACCTCAGATAACATGTAATTTTGAATAAACACGAAATAACACAAAAAAGTGAGATTTAAAAAAACAAAATTTAACTAAAAATAAAACCATTTTTACAACGCTCTATTTATCACAGAGCCATCCAGGATTGGTCCCGTGCTCAAGGTCATTCTTCACCCATAGTTTAATGGGAGTCTGTGGCAGACGTGTGGAAATCGTCAGCTACAAATGAGCGAGTGGTACCAACTGAAATCCTTCAGGAGCCCGAGTTTGTATTATTATTATTATTATTATTATTATTATTATTATTATTATTAGCACCGCGTCTTACTACCCGTTCGGGTTATACACACTTACGCTAATGTGTAATGGTAGGGTGATTGTGAGATGAAATGGAGGACCTACAGTTAAACGTGGAATCCGAACCACGGTGGAGGCCTGGCATTCCCCACATTCACAAGATGTCTTGTCAGAGGTGAAGGAAGGGTTTGGTAATCAGATAAATTTATGCCGGGACCGAGGATTGAACCCCGGCCGCCAGCATAGAAGTCTGACACCTTACCCCTAGACCACCAGGTCCACCCCGAGTTTGTAAAACGCCGCAATAAAACCTTATACTAATTTCCCATTTTAAGGCCCTTTCCAAACAAGATGATTTTGCCCCCCGAATTTTATTCGTGCGGACAATTCAAACGTTCCTTTCACACGAGGGAGAAAATTTCGCCCCTTTTCTCATCCGTCCATGTTCAGCTGTGTTGCTGACAGGGTGAAGGATACATCATGGCATGAACCAAACAGCGTTCTCTTTGAAGCAGATAACATGCTACAACCTTCATTCAATATATTGTTCACTTCCTGCCAGGCTTATTATGGCAACCCCTTGTAAAGTTCACTTGACACGTACCATTACACAGCACGAGAATGAACTTCATACAGGCATATCATCACTTGTGTCAATGTAGACATTTTTAGCTGATCTAACTTTAAAAAAACCCAGCAGATTGAAGGTGCGATTTATTCTTTCACATCTGAAAGCCTGCATTTTAGTCGTATATCTCAAGGTCGATATATGCAGTATTTTTCGCACGCATCAAATAGTTTCACCACAGTAGGTGTTCTGGACAGATCACGTGGGAAATTTGCCATACGGGTTTTTTCCCCCCCTCCTTTCTGTGTGAACACTCAAATTTGAACCAATGTATCTCTATGGGAAAAATTTGCACAGGAAATTTTATCTAGTGTGTAAAGCTCCTGACATACCCATGATTATTACTTAAAAAAATGTGTTTTTTTTTATCAAAATTTGTTTCTGTTTTCAAGTATATTTCAATGACATAATACGACGCTAGTCTTCTTGACCCTGGCTAAAGAGTGTGGTATGAATCACAGAGAAGGTGAACTGGGATTTTGTGTGTACACAATTTGCATGAATGTGCATCGCCTATCATGTGCATTCAAAATATTTTTATTTTATGTACCATCACTCCAGATCAAATTAACAAGCCTATCTACCGCAAAGGTTTTTTTTTTTAATTTACTTTAAATTTGGCTTGGTTATAGATCATAATGACTTATAAACAAAAGACAAATTGTAGCTTTCTAGGTCAAAGCATTCTTAAGTTTTAGAGCTTTAAAATTCACAAAAATACATCAAGCGGTTGTAGGTATTGAAATATTAATATTTGAAGTCCTAATTGAGTACAAAGCTCAAATCTTCACCATTTTAAAGCTATTGATTCAAGCTTTGGATCAAATAATATTAATTTGGTGAATTTTAAGGTCATAAAAATATAATTTGAACTCTATTAACTTCAAAAACTGTAGATTTAAAAATGGGAACATATTAACATTTTAATATGTCCTTAAGGTAGTGAGGTACCCTGTAAGGTAGTGTACATGCCAAGTTTTCACTTGGGAGTTATGTTAAAATACTAATGTATCGATGTGTACATCTCAATTCAAATAAATGTACATATAATACAAGCAACAAAGCTTACACAAATAATAAATTGCAAACAAATCAATATCAATATGTATATATTTTATTTTTTCAAATTGAAAACAAGCTTTTAAGTTATCATAATGATACTCATCTTTCAATATAAAGTGAACCAAAATATCAAATTGAAAATAAGCGTCTTTCAAAACAGGTAGATAACAAATTGCTGACATAATAAACTGTATTGGTATTCAACCAGGAATAGAGAGATGATTATAAAACCTATTAGATCTAAATCAAACACAAAATTACAATAGTATTTTAGTAATTTATTACAAGAGACCCTACTACGAATTGCAATGTCCACAGTATTTTAAAATACAGACTACCTAATCAGGCTGTATAGTTTTATCCTTGACAGTTTCTGATCCAAAGGTGCTGCTAGTCGCAAGAGGCGATGTCGAGTCGATGCTTGAAGATTCTTCTCCTGCAACTACATCACTCGACAAGGGTTCAGTTGGTGCTAGTTTCTCCGCAATCTCGGCGTACTTATGTGCTCGATACTCTTTGCGAGCTTCGTCCAATAAAATATTTTGGATAAGGTTCCTGTTCTGAGATGGGTCTATCGTCAGAGGAGGATATGGATTTCCTATAGAAATAAAAACACATATTTTGTGTAAGGTATTTGTAAAACACAGCAATTTCAGCGATAATATGGGCCTACTTATTATTATTATTATTATTATTACTACTATTAGCACCGCGTCTTACTACCCGTTCGGGTTATACGCACTTACGCTAATGTGTAATGGTAGGGTGATTGTGAGACGAAATGAAGGACCTACAGTTTAACGTGGGATCCGAACCACGGTGGAGGCCTGACATTCCCCACATTCACAAGATGTCTTGTCAGAGGTGAAGGAAGGGTTTGGTAATCAGATAAATCTGTGCCGGGACCGAGGATTGAACCCCGGACCCCCAACACAAAAGTCCGACACCTTACCCCTAGACCGCCAGGTCACCGCATGGGTCTACCTAAAAAGTGAGAAGTCAACAGACTGGACATATTATTACATGATTAGGGATTGGTGTCTTTTTAACCTACCGTCTGCTATTTGATAACGTTTCATTTATTTTGATATGTACACTTTCTAAACAGACATAGGTGACAAACTAAAGTGAGCCAACGGATGAACGGATTGAAGAAGGCAAGTCCTCTTTCGCCTGCTGTGTGTAACTGTCATGGATGCCGTATTAAGACATGAAAAGAGAGGAGATTGATGTCCTAAATGCCCTGGCATATGGAGATGTGGCGATTTGGGGAATCAGTGAGGGAGAAGTACAGGGACAATTGGATAAGAGGGCCTCCAAGTTCAAAGAGTATAAGATGAATGTGTGAGTCTATATAAGCTATACCTTGTCCCCATTCTTACGTCAGTTTAGATACGGGCACAGGAAACAAGGACCCAAGTAAGCTGCAAGCATGTGAAATGATATGTTTTAAGAAGTGTCCTGCACAAGACATAGAGAAGTATGGAATGAAGGAACCAATAGAGGAAAGATGAAGGTCGTTAAGACTCAGATGGTTTGGCCATGTGATAAGAATGGAAAACACATCCAGAAAGAGAGGTAGGGGCAGGAGACTAAAAGGAGGTGGATGGAGCAGATGAAGGAAGATGTAGAGAAGAAAGGAGAGAGCTGGAGATCAGTGATGGAAGGAGAAATGTTACTGGAGACAGCGTTGGCAGAGTTTGTTTGCAAACAGCCTAGTCGGTAGGTTGAAGGGGTTCCACAAGGATGATGATGATGATGATGATGACTCATGAATTATATTCATCATATCATCAACAACAACAGTTTGGGGAACATAAACCTTTCCAACACTATGGTAACTTAATTTTGTTTCAAATCATAGTAGCTACTCAAGATAACGTGGAAAGGATTTTAAATCTTTACTAAATACCATAAAGAAAATTAACTATTTTTTTATATAAATCCCCTGATGTTAAAAATATATATGTTTTTATTAAAATTAACACGCAAATCAAAACTAAGACCCTTGGCATAGTGCACCAGAGATCTGCCATTGAGCTACCCGAGAAATGCCCGGTGCTCGGCGTCATTCTTCATTCATAGTTTAAGGCAGCTTTGGCACTCTAAATTCCTGGGTTTGATTCTCGTGTCTAGGTGTAATTTTTCTATTATATTTAACTTAATGAAGTATCTATCCCTGGTAAAAATTAATTTCCATCTTTGAATACGTTTCAATATAATTAATGGTACAACAGCACCATGGCTTCTTTGGTGCTGACTGACAGCTCACAGTTGACTTCTGACAGTCAACATTTAGGTCTATACCTAAATGTTGACTGTCAGAAGTGACAGCTCCTAAACACATGTTTTTGCAGAGCATATGGTTCGGCGTAAGGATACATAATTTGGTCTGGTTAAATGTATTAAGGATTAGGAATGTTTTCATTTTGAGGAAGTGCAACCACATTTTTACGTGATGAATAGAAAACCATTTTGAAAATTTAAAAAAAAACAACTCAAGTGTATCCAATAAGGATCAAATCCCGATCTCCCACTTCTGGCAGGTTAGTCTAATGGGAGAATAGCACCTTACACCATGCGGCCACTAAAGTAGGTTAAAAAGAGATAAGCTTAGGTCAATTACATAATATTATAGCATAACCTACCTCTTAGCTCTAAAACAGCTCGTGATCTATAATGTCCTGGATATGGTCTCGGTGCTTTAAACATTCTTGTGAACGCTACGGTGTAGTTCTCAAAGCGGGGAACCAAAACTTTGAACAACTTGTGGATTTGCTGTTTCTCCAGAAGCCAGAAGTCGGCCATCTCCATAGTGGAACGATGACAGTCGCCATGTCTAATGGCTTCAGAGATCAACTGTACACAATAAAATATATTTAAAATCTAATCTATTTTAATAAGATGGAAATCTGTTTTGGTCACCGCAATGTCTAAGGTGTCACTCTCGCAATAGACTAGACTGCCGATGACAAGAGAGATCAGGGTTTGAATCCCGGTCGGGTGTACTGGGGGAGGTTTCATAAATGGCTTTATCACTCTTCTTCCACACAAATTTAGGTACATTTCTCCTAAGTTAAACCTTACTTATCTCTAACTCATTATATATAGTAATTAGTACATATGTGTAAAACCTGAACAGGTAGTAGGACGCGGTGGTGAAAAAGTAAAATAAGAGGGATGAATTTGATTTAAGGGCATTGTTTTGTAGACTCTTAACAACAAAACTAGGTAGGCTAGGGTTTAAAAATTAATATTACCTACAATAGCACCATGGCTTCTTTGGTGCTAACTGACAGCTCACAGCTGACTTCTGACAGTCAACATTTAGGTATATACGTAAATTTTGACTGTCAGAAGTGATAACTGCTTAACACATGTTTTTGCAGATAATTCGGTTCGGCGTAGGGATACATAATTTGGTCTGGTAACTTTTCAAAGCCGTCAGCTGTGAGCTGTCAAGTCAGCACCAAAGAAGCCATGGGGCTACTGTATGTTACAAATTACATTACCTAAAATAAAAAATAAATTGGGGCCCCAATTCAATAATTTTAAATAAGTTTTACCAAATAAAATCTAAGGTTCATAAAAAAACTTTTAAGGCTTGTTGATCAAATAATTAAAAATTAACTGTCAATAAAAGCGGCATATAAAATGTACATATAAAGAAGTTTTGATACCCTTTCAAATACCAGTATAGTTTTCTTTGCCTCTCCAATTATATGTTAGGCAGATCAGTATTTATAAAATGAGATAATAAGTTCCTTCAAATATTGACAAACAAAATCAATTCAATAATTTATTGATTCTAATCAACGTAGTCTTAGGATAATTTAATGCCACACAAGTGACAAATGAAAGACATGGCAATGGAAGATTCCTTGACCAACTAAAATTTTACAAAAAAAAAAGCGTAAAAACTAAAAGAAACTGACTGTGAATTCACCTTTTGTTAACCTTTTGAAGTTATTGTCTAAGTTTCTTAAGTTACAGTAACACCGTGGACATACGATTCATCTGCCATTGGTTGTCATTAGACTACTTAGTCATGATAACAATTTCATTGTCATTAATCATCTTTTTTTCTTCTTTTTTTCCTTAAGCAATGCATCTTACTACTCATTTGGGTTATACGCCTATGTAGGCCTACTAATTACATTACGTTAGGGTTGAAGAAGGTTGAATTTAGAGGAAGTGTACCCACAATAGCATGGAAAGTAGGCCAAACCATTTAGGAAAAACCACCCTAAGTACACAGGACCAGGATCAAGCCATGATCTCCCAATCATTAGCAGTATAGTCTATTGCAAGAGAGAGGCTTTAGACCATGCAGCCTACAAAGCAGGTTTTGTCATCGATTTTGATATGAAAACTGTATTCTGTGAAATGACATAATACACCTTAAGTACCAGTACCGGTACCTTCATGATTGCATTTATTTTATTTTAAAGTAGAAACCTATCAACAATTCCTCAGAAATAAATTAAAATTAAATAATGGTGTGGTCTTCTAACTAAAATACATCTAAGCCCCCTAATGCCACCTTTTCTTCAATTTTAACTAGCAAAAAAATAATAACTTTAAAATATCGGTGTTATAAAACAGACATTTTTTAAGAAATTATGCCAGTTGTTTTGTAGAGTTGTGTAGGGTTGGATAGTTAGGATAATTTGTCATGTGCAGTGAAAATAAGTCACCACAAATCTGTAAGTGGTTTGCGCTAATTCGGGCTCATAGATGGCGTGTAATAGGTTCTAAGATCATTGGTAGGAAGTAGCACTGCAGACTCATGGGTATGAAAAGGATATTTTGCCGTTCGAATAGTCTGTTGCAGTTTTCGATCTCAAATGCGGTAAAGTGTAAAGTCATCAAGTCTGCGACAAGTCAAGTGTACTTGACTATTCGGATACAACCTAGGGTTTAAATACCAGCTTGGTTGTAAACAAAATGTGCATTACAATAAAATTCATCATTTTCCTCGACTTAAATAACGGTACCTGTTGTTTTAAAGGTTTTAGATAGCCTGGACAAGCACTAAATGTGTTTAAAAAATATGTCTTAGGCCTATTATGTATTAGTGCACTTACACGTTCAGCATAGCCGCGAGCTTCATCTGCTCTATTAGAATAAAGCTCAAGACGTTCATGTTTAATTAGAGCTGTAACAGTTTTTCTTAGTTTTTTTAATCTTCCCTCAGGACCTTCAGGATTTTTAAGATTTCTATGTCTGGGACTAACGCTTATTCTAAGTTGTGAAACAAGCTTTGAAACTTCAGCTTGATTCATTTTTATTTATTTTGAATATGTACAAATTACGCACGATCACAATAGATGCCCATGATGTTTACAACACTGCATTACCGGTAGCTTATATAACAAAACGAAATTTCTTCTTTGAACTAAAAGTGCATTTAATTACCAAACTTCGTATCTTTATTACTAAAGAGGCGCTAGAGATAGACCTCAAAAAACCTACACAAGGTTTATCTATCTTAGATACGACGCTAGCGTAATAATATTTTATTTTTTCATAATAAATGGTTGATTTAGTGATTTTGCTTTGACGTTTACAAGATAATATTGTTTCTCTAGTGTTGGTGTGATTTTATTTAGTAATAAAAAGAACTAAGAAGTGAATGATATTGCTTAATTGGAACTATGGAAGAAATTGGAATTGTTGTTCCTGAAAAGGTATTGTTTTGTATTCAGAAATACATTGCGTCATTGCCCCTCATAAAAACAAATCTTTAGCCATACACATTCTAATTTAAATCAAAATTAGGTTTTTACATAGTGAATACAGGAAATAAATAAAGAGTGGGGCCATTAACCCTTTTTACTCTATTCATTTTGCCTCTCCAATCATTTTTACACTCACGTAATCAAACAAAAATCTCAATAACTGTTAGATTATGTGTGATTGACTTTCCTCTACGCAACTCCTTTTCGAAGTAACTCGACACAAATTCAGTGCATGGAATTTAAATTTGTGTATTCAACATAAGCCCAACATTTTTAAACTGATAAAACATGTTAAGCCTAAACATTTGAAAGCTTATTTTTTAAATAAGTCTAAAATAAACATTAAAATTATGTTATATAATTAATATTAAATAGCCTAAGAAAGATAGAAAAGCGTAACTAGAGCCATGTCCGAATAGTTTATCAAGGGGCTTTTGGAAACCAGTTGCACTTTAGAATTGTTTCGTCGTCTACTTAAAGGATATATCATATTTGATGGTGTCTAAATTCTCTTTCAAGTGTGCTTATGCACACTTTACTACCGATAAGATACAATTAACCCTTTATTGTGCAGTTTAGGTAAAATGATTTTTTTTAACTAAATAAAGGCATAATTTTTTATTTTGAAGCCAGTGTCCAAGTCTTTACTATTCTGTCTGAAAAGTATTATGAACCCTATACACTTAATGCACTTAAGTGTGCCAGAAACACGTTTGATTAAAGTGAGCAGTGAAAGTGTACAAATTACAAATATGTAGTGCGCAGACTATTCAGACACGGCCTATGCCTACTTACATTACAACACAAATATTATTTGTTTAAAATGTTTATTATTTATTACTCTGCTTGTTTTTTTTTAGGAAGAGATCAGTCTTGACACTAAGACAACCCCATCAGTCCCTTTGATAGGAAGTGGAGATGATCTAGATGCAGAAGATCTATATACTAAGTACAAAGTGAGTGCCTGTTCGTGCAAATTTAATTAATTTACAACCCGCATCAGTAGTCGAATGGTCTAACAAAGCCAGTTGGACACCTGCGGATCCGGCCCACCGACTGATTCTATGTAACTCACTAAAGATTTATCAAACAAACAATGTGTTCATAAAATAGACTAGGCTACACCAGTAACTGATTACTAGGCATATATATGAGAAAGTTGGATTAAAAGAGTATGTGGACCAATAATATAATATTTAGCACCGCGTCTTACTACCCGTTCGGGTTATATGCTTTAAGTACTAATTACGCTAATGGATTAGGAATTGGGAAGGTTGAATTAGAGGAAAGGAACCCGCATTTGCGTGGAAAGTGGAAAACCACCCCCAGTTCACCCGACCGATATTCGAACCTCGATCTCCCCGTCCTCTGCAGTCGAGCTCAACACGACTAGCGCGTTAGCCAACTACACCACCGAGGCGGGTTATGTGGATCAAAAGGAGGGCATAGTCCTTGTGATACGTGGCTAAAGTTGTAGACAAATGTGTGAACAAAAATATTTAGAGTTTTAAGCATAAATGAGTATTTATATGACTCCGTGTATGGATGTTATTGAAGCGAAGGGAGTTGGTCTATGCAAGGATAGGGAAGTGTGGAGAAAGTTAGTGACGATGGATTAATCGCGGAGTTGTTTTTTGAGCTATATGCACAGTTTAGTTAAAATTATGTTTTAAACTGGTATACCATATTTTTTTGCTGAACCCACATGGCCAGTTGCCGGCCCCTGATCTAAAGCACCATTCTTGTATTTAGACCAGACTGTCGATATGTTCGAATCTTGGTCGGGTGTACTAAGGATGATTTTTAATCAATTTATATTTTTCAAATCTTCAATCTTATATTTTCTTGAAACCTCGAGCCTTCTCTCGAATATTTTCATAAAGTTTTGAGGATTCAAAGCACACATATCGTCTCTGAATTGTTTATACTCCCTCCTTCAGAAACTCCAGAGACAGCTCGAGTTCTTGGCGGTGCAGGAAGAGTACATCAAGGACGAGCAGCGGAACTTGAAGAAAGAGTACCTCCATGCGCAGGAGGAGGTTAAGAGGATACAGAGTGTACCTCTCGTGATAGGCCAGTTCCTGGAGGCTGTGGATCAGAACACGGGCATCGTCGGCAGTACCACGGGTAATTAAGGAGGGTGGCGGGCTGATTTACTTTTTCCCACCGCTAAGGAACTCCATTAGATGAACCTGCGGCCTTTTAACCCTTTTGCTGCGTATATATGAAATTTAGCACCTTGTCTATAAATCGCATAATAATATATATTTTATATTGATATAATCTTATACGTCACATATTATTTATGTCATATTTCACCCAAATGCAATGTTATTCTTCTTATCAGAACCATTCTTTATTTTACTTGCAGCCCACAATAGAGACAAGCCAATCGCTAAATGAGAATTTTACAGGCCTTATATTGGCCTAATATAGGTCTTATGTAATAAAAAAAAACTTTTGAATATTAGGTTACATCAACACAACTTGAAACAATTTTGTGCTACATGGGTGTTTTCCTCAGTGTATTCTATAAGATCATATATTTGTGCTAGGCATGGTTTCAAACCAGGAAATAGACGAAGAACAAAAATAAAATAGCAATTAAGAAAATCATAATAAATAAAATAAGTTTTGAAACTCACTGAATTATTGAAATTTCCATTCACCATACTAACTAAATATTATATTTATTAAACTTCACATGTCACAAATTTATCAATCGTAAATTAAATGTTACTAACACAGTAGAATAACCGGGTAAATATCACAAATACTACACTAATAAATCCCCCAACAATGTTTTCTGCCACATTGCACATGTGCTACAAGTTGTGAATGCCGAACAAGCGCTAGGTACTATTGTTATGACTTAGCAGCTGGTAATTGACAGTTCTTAAAACTAACACCAGATGTCAGAGGCGCACGGGCATGCTAGTATAAAAAAAGTTGGCGTTCTAACACACTTGTGGTTATTTCCGACTGTCGCAGCAAAGGTAGATAAAATTTACATGTCGTGGGGTAAAGTCAATGTCTATAATGCTGAGATTGGATATATCCGATTATCGCAGCAAAAGAGTTAAGGTGCTTGATGCTCATATGTTTGAAACTATGTTTTTATCAAAGTTTATGTAGGCTTTTTATTTTTGAGTGCGTTTAAAAAATAGTACATTAGAACCTTAACAGTCGGAACGTTTGGTAATCTGAATGTGCCTTAAGTAAAATAGGCCAAAATACAGATGTATGAAATATAGAAAACAAGAAGCAACTCTAAGTTTGTGAGCCACTGCAACAATTATTTTAATTTTAAATAAAAAAATTATTACTATCAATTAGTGATTAGATTTTTCATCCAAATATTACATAGCCTATTTTTTTGTGTCTTAATCCTCCATGTTAGTATATATATATATATATGATCCAAACCACCTCCGGTCCCAATTAGTTCAGATTATCAAGGTTATACTGTAATTTAACGTTATAAATTGGTTACTTTGATATTCTTTTTTAAACATATTTAAAAATCTTGATTTTGATTTTTGTATCAGGGAAGAGTCAGGATTTTTTTTTTTTCTGAGATTTCGTGGCCAGTCTGATATTGATGTATGTGGTGGTCTGACTGTAGGAGATAGTTATTTTAACTAGCGAGCTGGGAGCGATAAAAAGGTTTTGAGCTGTTATTACTTAAATGACTGTTTGTTTCAGGCTCGAATTACTATGTAAGGATTCTCTCGACGATAGACAGAGAGTTGTTGAAACCGTCGGCCAGTGTTGCACTTCATAAACACAGCAATGCTCTGGTGGACGTCTTGCCCCCCGAGGCGGATTCCTCCATCTCCATGCTCCAAGCAGGCAAGTCCTGGGACTGGAAAACCTTACTTCTTCCCCCCTTCACCCTTCCTCACTTGCTTTACTCTATATACCATCCGACAGCTCAGTCGGTAACATGTCTGCCTGCCGAGCTAAGGGTACCGGGTTCGATTCTCAGCATGGCTGAAAATTTATCATTGGTGAAATGTAGATTTAACCTTTCACATTGATAAATTAACAGACAGAGACTGGATGTTGTTCCTATCATAGTCTTAATTTGGATTATGAGGCATATGAAGCTACGACAGGCCTGGCAAGCCGATAGTGAAAAATATAAAAATAAATTAAATTAATAATAAACGGACCCTGGCTGGAAACAATAATGGGTGTAACGTATCTACCCTTTGTTTACCCTGAAAGGGGGTTGACTAGTCTAAGGCAGTGTTTTTCAAAGTGTGGTCCACGGCACCCTCTCAAATGGTCCGCAGGGTCCCGTGGAATTTTGTGATGAAAATGAATTAAAGAATGTTGATAACACATTATTCAAAAATTTAAGCTTTTGATAATCTGAGATCTTCAATTTCAAATCGAATTCAAATCTCGGCTAACTAACTCGAATTGATATCGGAATCAATTCTCAATCTTAAAAGAAATTTCAAATTGAATCCGAATCGTAAACATATGTTTTTAAAACGATGGTTTGTTACGGGAGTTTAATGTTCCTGATGTTGTCAGACGAGAAGCCGGACGTGCAGTACGCAGATATCGGAGGTATGGACATGCAAAAGCAGGAGATCCGAGAGGCGGTGGAACTTCCCCTGACTCACTTTGAGCTATACAAGCAGATCGGTATCGACCCCCCTCGGGGGGTGCTCATGTATGGGCCCCCCGGTTGCGGTAAGACGATGCTGGCTAAAGCTGTGGCGCACCATACCACTGGTAAAGTTTTATACTAAAGTTAAAATCAATTAAAACAAGTACATTACATTTTTTTTTTCCTAATGCATGGTTACCAATTATCCGACACCATAGATCCGTCGGTAGCATTTCTCTTTACTTAGTTAAGGGTCCCAGGTTCAATTCCTGAAATGATCAAAAAATGTATCATGGGTGAAATGTGGGTTTATCCTTTCACAGTGATGAATTAATGGCTGGGGACTGGATGTTGTGCCTGTTCTAGTCTTAAGTTAGATAATAAAGTATATGAAGCTACATCTGGCCTAGCGAGCCGGTAGTGGAAGATATAAGGCTTTAATAAAAAACTGACCACAGGCTAGAAACAGTAGTGGATCTAAAGTAAAATGCTATTAACTCGAAATATATCAACTCCAATAAAGATCTATTATGAGTAGATAGTAGATACATTAATTGATTGAGTCTTTTTATAAAACCATGAAAGTTTGGAATTTAAAAATATACTAAATATTGCTTATTATTATTATGTTTATTTGTTACATATTTGAAAAAATCCATTTTGAATTTTTGTTAGCATTTTCATTGACTTATTTTATTAAATAAGTAAATATGATAACATTATGGTTTCAGGGATTAGTGAGTTTATTAATATACAGGAAGTGCACCCACATTTGTGTGGAGGGAGGGTTGAATACTAGTTTGGAAAAACTACCCTCAATACACTCGACCGAGATTCAAACCTCTATCTCCCCGTCATCGGTATTCTAGTCTACTGTGAGAGCTTTCAATTCTAAATGATATTAAATTAATATATATTACTATCATTGCTTTCAATGCCTTGAATTTTAACTCTCAAATGGCTTAAAGTTTTGGCATTCAAACAAAATGGCAAAATTTAGAATCGAATGGGTATTCATTGTATTAAATATTAGTTCTTTTGTCAGTTTCATAAATCATACCACTCATACAATCATACCACTCCGCAAGCTATAGATATGGATCTAACAACTTGTAAACTAATTTATTGTGTGCTATATTAATCTTTGTTTCCAGCTGCATTTATACGTGTTGTCGGATCCGAGTTTGTCCAGAAATACTTGGGGGAAGGGCCCAGAATGGTCCGTGATGTTTTTAGACTGGCGAAAGAAAACTCTCCGGCAATTATCTTCATTGATGAAATCGATGCCATCGCAACAAAGCGCTTTGACGCTCAGACCGGCGCCGACAGAGAAGTACAGAGAATTTTACTTGAACTGTTGAACCAAATGGATGGCTTCGATCAAACGACCAACGTCAAGGTAAAGACTGCAGCATATTGACATATGGTCATGTAATGAGGATGTTGGAGTATGTGAGATAGTAGAGGAAGCAAGGATGAGATGGTGTGATCATGTAATGAATGAATTCCTGAAAAAAATATTTTTCTATACAATTCTTTAAGTGATATTTGTTTTAAAGCTCTAATATTGCTTATTGGTGGTTCATAACTAATTATAAATGTAATAAACTTACTGATTTTTTCAACACGATCGAGAATTGAGTAAAAAAAAAATCTTGCTATTCATATTGGTACCACTTCTATAGAGGTTAAATTTTTCAATCCTGTTTTGAAATATCTGGTTTCTTATCCAGTTGAGTTTATTCACAATACCATATTGTTGTAGATGAATACAAGCATGCCTTGTTTATACAGTCCGGCTGTAGTGTTGTACAGGGGTAGACGCAGAGATGGGGACAAGTAGGGCATTTGCCCTTCCCTGAACCGCAAATAATTTCATTAAGAACTTTAATTATATGAAAGAGAACTAAGCTATATAGCACCGAAGATGTGTTGAATGTAATGGATACTTTTTAGGCCACTTGATTATTTTTTTTTTAATTGTTACAAATATAGCCCCAAAGTTCCAAATAGTAAAACGCACAAATATATAGTTTCAATAAAACCTCTGAATTTCTTCAAGAGACATTTAATTACTGATACATTTTCTTGGCTTCTGGCAGTTAGGGGCTTGTTCCGCCTAGACCCCGCCTCCCCTCAGAAATGTCTAGGTACTCTGCTTATGGTGTTGTGTTTGACCAGGTGATCATGGCCACAAATCGAGCCGACACACTGGATCCTGCCTTGCTGCGTCCTGGACGCCTCGATCGCAAGATTGAGTTCCCTCTACCCGACAGACGCCAGAAACGTCTCATCTTTTCCACCATCACGTCCAGGATGAATCTCAGTGAGGAGGTGGACCTGGAGGATTACGTCGCACGGCCAGACAGGATTTCAGGGGCAGATATTAACGCCATCTGTCAGGAGGTAAGTCTTGTTGTGTTTATTGATCGTGTTTTGTCGTAATTTTGTAAATAATTTATGTTAGGGGGTGCAAAGATTCAAAACTTTGACTTTTCTTGGAAATTTCAAACGAAGATGAAAGCTTCCATATATTATATTACAAACATATTTGAATTGTCTCAACTCATTTCGCCATATTCTAATTTTTATAACAGTTACTAAACAATATTTTTACAGCGACAAATTAAATGATATCTCTAATTTATTTAAATTAATATGTGTCAGCATAGAAGAATATAAAGTGCTTTGATTTTTCTCCTATTAACCTTTCTATATACTTAGAAGCACTTAATGGATATTAAAAAAAGTAAAAGTAGTGTTATGTGACAACAACAAAACTTTAGCCTTGCATGTTTTAAGGTGGCCACATTGTCAGCGAGAAAGTATCACCCGGTGTCTGGCCACACTTCTTAAAATGCAATGGTCTGTGTCTTTTATGGACCTACCTCTATACTCTGTTTAATCTTATACTCACTTTCATCCTTCACTTACAAACAATCTTTTATGTGTCAATAAGAAAGATAGGAAATAGAACTAAGAAACTTATTATTTCAAGGAAAAGAGGTAAGTTCACTCTTTCTCAGATATATATAAAAATTATGTTGTGAGCCTATCAAAAAAAAGTTTGTATTTGTAAAAGGAAGGTAAAACTAGATCCCTTTTTCATCAAGCCTGGTATCAAAGCTCCACATATTTGCTTAAAAAGTTGTTTAAAATTTGATGTCACATTTTTACAGATTTTTTTTCTATTAATAAAATTCAAACTATTGGTTTGTTAAGGCAAAAGAGCGCTGTTGAAATCTATCGACTTTATTTTGGTGTGAACCATATTTTTAAATAATACATTGTAGAATTAAACATTGTGTTACTGCTAAACATCTGTACTAGAGATTTCACGTTACCGTTTTTTCTCGATTCTTCGATTCTTGAACATTTACTATTTAATTATTTTTACAAACATCCAATCTCATTTAAAAACATATTTATTCAATTTTATAGAACAGCAAAGAAACAAATAATGTAAATAATAAAAAATGTTCAATTTTTTAACAATTTTTTTTTTTTCCATTTACTAAGTACTAAAGCATATTTTACCAAATAAATAAAAGGTTTGTAATTACATTAGAAAGCACATATTTTTACCTTCAAGTAAAGTCTAACCTAGTCCAATAATTAAAAAAAGGTACAACAAACAATAATTGTTGAAAGCATAAGTCTTTAAAATTCACCAAATAGTTAACTGAACCAAAATATTATAACAAATAATGGGAAATGAACTAATGTCAAGAGATATTCGGTTACTAATTGTTCTGAATTTTGCCATTTTCTTAGTTGCCAGTACTTTCATCAAGAGCAAAGAAACATATTATATAGAATCGTAATATTATGATCGATTCTTGATTCTCTCGATACTAGTAAGAATCGAGCCTATCGAGGAATCGAGTTTGAAACCCTTAATCTGTACATACATTTCTCGCTTACCGAGGTGACCTCCTTAAACTTCACTTTTACTTTGACTCACATTTCAAAAGTGACCTTTACACATCCTTAATTTTCACTTTTTGATTTAAAAGTTGATGTAGGGTTTGTTTATGAAGGTAGATTGACTATTCGAGTTTCATTGCATCACTATTACTTAATGTTTTGTTTACTTTTCCCCAGGCCGGCATGCACGCAGTGCGTGAGAATCGCTACATCGTCTTGGCAAAGGATTTCGAGAAGGGCTACAAGAACAACATAAAGAAAGATGAGTCTGAACACGAGTTCTACAAATAAAGTGAAAGTCGGCAGGAAATTTATTAATATTAAACATTTGAAACTACTAGCTTAGCTTTATGACATTTATGTCATTGTTAAGAATCAATAAACTTGATTAAAACAATATACTCACATGCTCATTATTAACAACAACAAAAATTTAACAAATTTGTGTGACTTTCTGTATGTGACATTTATATCGGCGTTGTACCACCTCATTTTTAAACATCGGTATTATTTTGAAATTCGTGTTAATTTTTAGTACTAGATATAGTACATACCGACTTATTTTTAAAATTAGAAAACTTTGAATGAATTTGGAACTGAATAAAAAACAAGAATAAAAAATATTTTAATTTCAGTCACTTTTTTTTATTTATTTTTTTACCCTTTTAGTGCCATGAGCCGATCTGATCAATTTCCACTATCGTTAAAAGTGCCAGAGCCGATGAAGTCTGCTCCCCAGAATTGAGCTAGTTCTCGCTTTATCTGATAGATAGTGAGTAGTGTCATATATCACTGGAAAGAGAACATTTTCCCTCTAGAGTTGTTATTGGATCTGGGAGTTTAGTACATTTACAATGGGATGGTCACACAGGAATGCAGAATATGTCCGAACACGGGAACGAGGTTCGGAGGAGATTAAAGCAGTCCTGGGGAAATTTGGGGCAGGAAAAAGTCCAATAATTTTGTTGATGTTTTTAGTACATTCTGGTTCTGATATGGTAGTTTAACTTGTATGATGACACTCAGCACCCCACACTATCAGTATGTGCCATGTAATGAGGCAGTGGTGGTATAAGCACAAAGAGTTGCGGTGTCTAGGGTCTAAGATAATGGGTCAGAGTTCTAGATAAGAAGTCAAAGGTTGAGATAAGGGGCAGGGGAAAAATATAAATATAATAAAGCAACCTGGCTAAAGATGTGATTGAGTGATGAGTCATCAGTCACCTACCCTATCACAATGTTTTGTTTTATTTTGAATCCAGTCACCCGTTATATCGCGGCCTAATTACATGGTATTGTGCGCTCAATTTATTTAAACTCATGACAAGCTTATTGTAATAATTGTGTAGCCATGAAACTATATTGAGTGGACCTATTAAGGTTTGTACATTGTACAATAGTTAAATGTTTATGAAAAATTGGATGGTTTAGTGATACAAATGTTTATTATGTCATCTGTGCTTATTGTGAATGGCGTGGCAGACATGATAACCTCGATGTCGCGTATCTAATAAACATTCCCAGAAAAAACTAGAAGTAAGGATCAAGGCAGTATTGCAAGTTTTGTAAAACATAAATTATGTGATCAGGAAAAACTCATACTCGTAAATAGCGATAGTATTTCCCCTAGTGTGGTTGATAGTGATAGACTTTGCAGTAGTGGCGAGTCTACGGAAAAACGAAAAGTTTATGAAAATCAACAATTAAACCAAGGCCTCCCGGAATTACACTCCATTGCCTCTTACTCTCAAGATGTAAGATTAAATGTTGGTACCGGTAAGCCTACTGGTATCAATGAACAATTAATAGCAATATGTAATGCCATTTCTGGGAGACAACCAAATATTTTATAAGGTAAGTACTATAAAAATAACTATGATTACAAATATATTTATATTTGAATGTTCCAAACTATTTATAAGGTAATAATCCTCATTCCCTTCAGCCCCTATAAAATATTCAATGTTTTATTTTTAGTGCTATGGTTTTCGGGGATTTTTTTTTTTAATGAAAATGTTATGTTCTGGGGAAATATTGGATATGAACATATTCTGCACCCTTGCGGTCACATACTCAATGTGCTAAGTGCAACGCTGTTTTATGTATGAGTGACATGGTAACACACGAGTGTGGCTCACATTCATACTGGTGTAAATAGTTTTGTAAACAGTTTTCAAATGTACGGGTTAAATTGGTCCGAGTTTAGAAAAATATACTACCTATATTTTTATGTTATGTCATGTGAATGAAAAGATTTATATACCAATGTAAGTAAATAGGCGTAATAACTTTATAAATTTATATAAAATATGAATATATTCATTATAAGAGGTTTTTTGAAAAACTTATTCATCATTTGAAGTTCTAAATATTTACTCATGAGGTAAGCAATATAATATATCTTGCTGTAAGGTAAGCTATGTAGGATATTAAATAAAAATTCCTGTAACTACTATTTATAATCATTTATATTTAAAACTTTTTCTTCCTGTATAAAACTAAATTCACTACAACAAAATAGCAAGACTGAGATGGTATGGGCATGTAATGAGGATGGCAAAGGGAATGAAGATGAAGTTATAGGTAAAAGGCTGCAAGGGAGTAGCAGATAATAGAAAGTGTGCAAAGTAATAAAGAAAACAATACAATATACAGAGCTGGCGAACTATCTCAAATAGATGTCCACACTAAGAACAGGCAAACATTACAGTAGCCCCGTGGCTTCTTTGTTGCTGACTGACAGCTCATAGCTGACTTCTGACAGTCAACATTTAGGTATATACAGTAGCCCCATGGCTTCTTTGTTGCTGACTGACAGCTCACAGCTGACTTCTGACAGTCAACATTTAGGTATATACAGTAGCCCCGTGGCTTCTTTGGTGCTGACTGACAGCTCACAGCTGACTTCTGACAGTCGACATTTAGGTATATACAGTAGCCCCGTGGCTTCTTTGGTGCTGACTGACAGCTCATAGCTGACTTCTGACAGCCAACATTTAGGTATATACAGTAGCCCCGTGGCTTCTTTGGTGCTGACTGACAGCTCACAGCTGACTTCTGACAGCCAACATTTAGGTATATACCTAAATTTTGACTGTCTGAAGTGACAGCTGCTAAACACAGGTTTTTGTAGACCATATGGTTCAGCGTAGGGATACATAATTTGGTCTGGTAGCTTTTCAAAGCTGTCAGCTGTCAGTCAACACCAAAGAAGCCATGGGGCTACTATAAATGTGCATGTGAAACCATAGTATAAGTAGTGGGTAGCCTAATTTTTACAGGATGGCAAGAAAACAAATTGTAAGTGTAAAATATTGATTCTCTTTAACTACATTCTGCTGTGTTTAAAACTTGCATATCTTTACATGAAAGTGGTTAAATAAACCATAGAACATACCTCTGCATAGCACTCGAACCATACGTTAAGTCGCCGTGGTAATTTCCCATAGCGACTTATGGTATGGTTTTGTGAACTATTACAGTCAAAATTCTATTTAAAAAAATTGTTTATTGAACTATATAGCTGACTCATATAATTCTTTTCAGAATTTCTGACTTATGCACATGCACAGTCACAAATACATATCTTTAAATAGATTATACACATAACTGGAAACTATTACATTAGGCCAAAATATGGATCTTAAAATTACTTATATATTATTGAAACAAATGACTGGGAAAAGGGTTGAAAATTAAGCTTGAGGATTAAACAATTTGCTGATTCTTTTTTTCTATAATTTATTGTTGAATATTATGTAAAAGTGCACAAAATTACATACTCAAATCTTACATTTTTTTTGACAACATACTTAGTACTAAATGAAAGATGTTGGATTCATAAACTTTTTTCCTCTCTCTCTCTGGTCAACACACATTGATCAGCACTTAATTACACAAGTAGGGTAGGGACTAGGAAGTTTTAATTTATAGGAAAATGTACCCACTTCGTACCTTTGACTCTTTTCGATTGCCACCATGCCCTGAACTAAAGGGGGTTGGTTCACAGATACGACACCTTTGTGACATGACACTACCGCTTGTATCTTTGTCTAGTGAACTGTTTGCATACTCTTTTTTTCAGAATAAGAGGCTTATTTTAGTTACAAATGAGTTATTAGATCTGTATATGACAATTGCAATGGAGTAAATGCACCGGTAAGTTGGGGGGGG
>CABEEJ010006216.1:0-12099 GCA_901482245.1 Timema douglasi | reverse complement strand
GGGGGGGGGGGAAGGTAGGGGGTTCAATATTTTCTTACGAGGGAAGGAGGTCAGAATCCATCTTAAGTAAGGTTTTTTATATCAATGTTTATGGTGAGACAAAATCTAAAACAAAAAAAATTGTCAAAAAATAAATATACTAACCAATAATAATAATAATAATAATAATATTTAGCACCACGTCTTACTGCCCGTTCGGGTTATACGCTTTATGTACTAATTACTCTAATGGATTAGGAATTGGGAAGGTTGAATTAGAGGAAGTGAACCTGCATTTGCGTGGAGGGAGAGTGGAAAACCATTTAGGAAAAACCACCCCCAGTTCACCCGACCGAGATTCGAACCTCGATCTCCCCGTCCTCAGCGGTTGAGCTCAACACGACAAGCGCGTTAGTCAACTACGCCACAGAGGCGGGTACTAACCATAAAATATCACACGCTTTGTTTCCAATACTAGTGTATAAAAATAACCACACGATTAAAATAATCTAATATTCCAAATTGTAAAAAATTACGTAAGATAAAAAGAAAGGGGATGCGTGGCAGAACATCTTACGATCCCTAGCGTGGGGCAGGGGAGACAAATCATGGGGGGGAAAAACCTTATGTAACATAAGGACTGCTTTTAGTTACGTCTTGGCCTCGTCAGGACTGCCCCTTGTTTGACTCCCGATTACAAACATTTTAATCCGGGGAGGGCTAGATCTGCATCTAGCGACCCGAGTGAGGGGGTCTAGATCTACTTCTAGCGCGCCTATTGAGGGGGTTTAGATCCACATCTAGCGTACCGAGTGAGGGGTCTAGATCTACATTTAGCGCGCCGAGTGAGGGGTCTAGATCTACATCTAGCGCACCGAGTGAGGGGTCTAGATCTATATCTATCGCGCCTATTGAAGGGGTTTAGATCCACATATAGCGCACCGAGTGAGGGGTCTAGATCTATATACATCGCGCCTATTGAGGGGGGCCTAGATCTACATCTAGCGCGCCGAGTGAGGGGGTTTAGATCTATATCTATCGCGCCGAGTGAGGGGGTTTAGATCTATATTTATCACGCCTATTGAGGGGGTTTAGATCTACATCTAGCGCACCGAGTGAGGGGTCTAGATCTATATCTATCGCGCCTATCGAAGGGGTCTAGATCTACTTCTAGCGCGCCTATTGAGGGGGTTTAGATCCACATCTAGCGTACCGAGTGAGGGGTCTAGATCTACATTTAGCGCGCCGAGTGAGGGGTCTAGATCTACATCTAGCGCACCGAGTGAGGGGTCTAGATCTATATCTATCGCGCCTATTGAAGGGGTTTAGATCCACATATAGCGCACCGAGTGAGGGGTCTAGATCTATATACATCGCGCCTATTGAGGGGGGCCTAGATCTACATCTAGCGCGCCGAGTGAGGGGGTTTAGATCTATATCTATCGCGCCGAGTGAGGGGGTTTAGATCTATATTTATCACGCCTATTGAGGGGGTTTAGATCTACATCTAGCGCACCGAGTGAGGGGTCTAGATCTATATCTATCGCGCCTATCGAAGGGGTCTAGATCTACTTCTAGCGCGCCTATTGAGGGGGTTTAGATCCACATCTAGCGTACCGAGTGAGGGGTCTAGATCTACATTTAGCGCGCCGAGTGAGGGGTCTAGATCTACATCTAGCGCACCGAGTGAGGGATCTATATCTATCGCGCCTATTGAAGGGGTTTAGATCCACATATAGCGCACCGAGTGAGGGGTCTAGATCTATATACATCGCGCCTATTGAGGGGGGCCTAGATCTACATCTAGCGCGCCGAGTGAGGGGGTTTAGATCTATATCTATCGCGCCGAGTGAGGGGGTTTAGATCTATATTTATCACGCCTATTGAGGGGGTTTAGATCTACATCTAGCGCACCGAGTGAGGGGTCTAGATCTATATCTAGCGCGCCGAGTGAGGGGTCTAGATCTACGTCTAGCGCGCCGAGTGAGGAGTCTAGATCTATATCTATCGCGCCTATTGAGGGGGTTTAGATCCACATCTAGCTCACCGAGTGAGGGGTCTAGATCTATATCTAGCGCACCGAGTGAGGGGTCTAGATCTATATCTAGCGCGCCGAGGAACGACGAATGTAAAGTACCGGACAATATTTCCAGCGCGTGGGCGAGCTTCTCGGCGTCACTTCAGACTATAACCGGAGGCGGCTCTTATGGCAGCGTTTCAATAAAACTGACACGTCCGTCGATGGCTTGGCCAAGAGCCTTCACAACTCTTGATATATCAGGGATGCACGCAGCTGGAGAACCGGCGGGAACGGTTTGAAAACATGGAATCTACCAGAACAGGAATTTGCGTGAATCTGGGACTTCTAACTGAAAACTTTACCAACTTAGGCGGTCCCATTGTCTAAGGCGTTACTCTTTCACGGTAGATGGGACTACCGCTGTCACGGAGATTGGTTCAAAACTCGATTGAATTTAATGATGTTTTTTTTTCTAAATTGTTTCCCAATCTCACTCTACAAAAATTTGGGGTACATTTGATTTTTTTTCTTTGTTGAACATTTGATTCAGTTCATAGTTTGTTACCCAAACACCTGCTTCATTCTAAAGTTTTTTACCCGATCATTTGCTTCATTCTAAAGTTTTTGACCCGATCATTTGCTTCATTCTAAAGTTTGTTATCTAAAAAACTACTTCGGTCTATAGTTTGTTACCCGATCATTTGCTTCATTCTAAAGTTTGTTATCTAAAAAACTACTTCGGTCTATAGTTTGTTAACCGATTATTTGCTTCATTCTAAAGTTTGTTACCCGAGCATTTGCTTCATTCTAAAGTTTGTTACCCGATCATTTGCTTTCATTCTAAAGTTTGTTACCCGATCATTTGCTTCATTCTAAAGTTTGTTATCTAAAAAACTACTTCGGTCTATAGTTTGTTACCCGAACGTCTGCTCTAGTCTATTGTTTGGTAACATTGATTAAATTGTTAAAAATAAAGCAATTCACTCAGCAAAGTCCTTTCTTCCAATAACAAGTGTTTTTATTTCAAATAATTACTGTTTCGTTTTGAATCTTTATGGCCTTTGCAAGCTCGTGCCATGGAGGTTTGTATTTTTTTTTCTTTCGGCTTGATAATAAATCATTTCCTAGCGAAGTTTTTCCACGTGTATGTCAATTTTACACAAAACGTGTATAACATTAACAGTCATGTCATCATTTATAATAATGTCCGACCGTCTATCGTGACTGTGAGGTATGACGTATTGCCACCTGCTGGTAATTAACGTTTAGCCGGTGTGGGATCTAGTTTGTATGACAAATAGTTAAGGTGACGGATGGCGTCTAATCACTCGTACCACCGTTTAGAAAACCGGGAATGATAATTTACTGGTTGTCTATTGGGAGCGATAGAGCCTAATGACGCACTTACCTCTCCTTCCCCCTCCAGCACCATCATATCCCCTCCACTCTTCCANTAAGCCCCTTTTTATCATTCCCCCTCCCTTCACCCGTTGAAAAAACCCAGAAATAAGTGTATAGACAACGATGTTTAAAAAAAAACTGTGACTCCTTAAAATTTGCAGTAGGATCTTGATAGAAAGATCCATTTATAAATTACAAACACATTTTATTTTTCCAGAAAACATTGATAACGTTTAACGTTTTTTTTTAAATACAGAATCTTACTACCCATTCGGGCTGTGCGCATATGTAGTAGTTACGTTAATTTTTTTTAGAGAGGAGGAAGGTTGAATTAAGAATAAGTAAAACCGCATTCCAATAAAAGGAGAGTGGAAAACCATTTAGGAAAACACCACCTTGAGTACACCCAACAGAGATTCGAACCTCAATCTCCCCATCATCGGCAGTCCAGTTTAATTATAAGAGTGACACCTTAGACCGTGAGGCCATTGAAGTGGGGTTTTTACTTTATTCTTATACATAGTTTTATTCAATAGGCATTGATAATAGCAATAAACAATGAGAGATGGAATATCACATAACTTGACGTATGAATTTATTTAAGTGTAGTTGTCAGATAAGGTATTTCTTACCATAATCCTACTATAGCTGTGATGTTCATGAAGGTGCGAGTAAAATGGTTTTTTTTTGTTGGAATGGAAAAGTCAAGCCCTCAATTACAGTAATAGAAATATAAATCACTTGTGTGTGTGTGTGTGTGTGTGTGTGCACAGGCTAACCTCGCACGTACCAAATACTCCAGAGAGTTGGATAGAAGGAGAAAAATAAAACCCACATAAAAATAGATAATAACCCAATTTTAATTTTTCCCAAACGAAATACGATTATGATCTTTAGTCTTGATTTAATGGTAATGTTATTGGTTTATACACAACCTAAATACTGAGCGTAAATATGCTCTAATAAGGTATAGCCTCTTTAAATCAAATCTAGAGCTCCTAGTTATTATTATTATTAGCACCGCGTCTTACTACCCGTTCGGGTTATACGCACTTACGCTAATGTGTAATGGTAGGGTGATTGTGAGATGAAATGAAGGACCTACAGTTTAACGTGGGATCCGAACCACGGTGGAGGCCTGGCATTCCCCACATTCACAAGATGTCTTGTCAGAGGTGAAGGAAGGGTTTGGCAATTAGATAAATCTGTGCCGGGACCGAGGATTGAACCCCGGACCCCCAGCACAGAAGTCCGACACCTTACCCCCTAGACCACCAGGTCACCATTTTGTTGAGTTAATTTCATAACTTTTGACTGATCTTTTGTCTTACACTGCTGGCATATATACAGTAGCCCCATGGCTTCTTTGGTGCTGACTGAGAGCTTTGAAAAGTTACCAGACCAAAGTATGTATCCCTACGCCGAACCATATGATCAGCAAAAACATGTGTTTAGTAGCTGTCACTTCTGACAGTCAACATTTAGGTATATACCTAAATGTTGACTGTCAGTCAGCTGTGAGCTGTCAGTCAGCACCAAAGAAGCCACGGGGCTACTGTAGGTCTTTCCGCCATCATTCAAATATTATCGCGTACCCTGCGTTGGGAACCTCTGCTCTAAGGTGTCAGACTGCTGATAGTAGGAGGATTGTGTTTCGAATCCCGGCCGCGTCAACTGAGTTTTTTTTTAATTAAATCGTTTCCCATTCTCCTTCCACGCGAAGGCGGGTAGATTACCTCTAAAATGATTCTTTCTCCATCTCTACCTCATAATAGTAATTATCAAATATGCGTATAACCTGAACAGGTAGTATGACGAGGTGTTAAAATAAAATAAAGTAAAGTAATCATTTGTTGTGAGAAAAGTGCTGAGGGAGGAAGGGGAAAGGGAGCGGGGGGCACCCAAACACCCCCTCTCCACTCGGTCCAGCCTGGTAAGTCCAGAAAAAAAACTCTCACTCCCACAGAGGGCTGTTAAAAACGCGCCATCTTAAATCAATCGACCGCGATTCTAGCGTTACATCCAGAGCTTGTGATCGCAAAACGCCTTTAGGGGTCCACATTAAATTACTGTAAGAATATATATATATATATAAATTATTTTTAGAATCCTTACCCCTTCCCTCTCTACCTCCTTTCAGAAAGTGATCGTAATATTTTTCGCTACCCCCACCATCTTATGTAATTTTTTTACGATTTTCTAAATTAAATTATTGTAATATTATAGTTATTTTTAAACACTAGAATTATTGGTAACATAGCGAGTGACATAAAATTTCAGAATTATTTATCTGCAGTAGGTAAATGAAAAAATAAGTGAATTTTTTTATAGTTAATAGATTCGTTTTCAGACAAAATAAAATAGATTTTTTCCTCATCATAAACATTGATTTAAAAAAACTTACGTAAGATGGATTCTGACACACACCCCTACCCCCACCGCCAAAACTCTTACGTAATTTAAATACGGGCCGCTTCGGCGGCCGCATGGTCTAACGCGTTACTCTCGTGTTAGACTAGACTGCCGATGATGGGGAGATCGAGGTTCGCATCTCGGTTAGATATACCGAGGGCTCGGTTTTCCTACCCTACACGCAAATGCGGGTACACTTCCTATAAAAATAACCTTCCTAATCCCTAAAACCGTCGGTGTAATTAGTACATAAGCGTACAACCCGAACGGGTAGTAAGACGCAGTGATAAATACGCCTCCCCCTCCCCCTTAGCACCCATCCCAATAAACGAGGTGTAACCCCCGCGGGTCGACCAGACTCGTATCGATCGACTCTTTTATTTGTGTTATCTTTCTCCCGTGGTTACCGGTAAAATTCTAGAACACAAAAGAGTGACGTATTCAGCCTCCCCCTTCCCCTCTGATAAGATACCGCGACCGCAAAAACTCTCTTATTGCCCTAAAAATGTACACATACATACATACACACGTGTGCGCGAAGATACTTGAGAACGATATTGCTTATTGGAAAGTTACAAGTGCACGCATGCGCGAGGCGTGATGTGTCAGCGGACGATTGAATTGCATCAACTCGGAACTATAGTCTGAGTTTGTGTCGAAGAGCCATTTAGAAAATGCAAACATACCATCCTTAATTTGCGGTCAACCATGATAGCATTCTACTTTAATATTTGTGCTCTTTTATATGTTTTGATAGTACAGTAGCCCCGTGGCTTCTTTGGTGCTGACTGACAGCTCACAGCTGACTTCTGACAGTCAACATTTAGGAATATACAGTAGCCCCGTGGCTTCTTTGGTGCTGACTGACAGCTCACAGCTGACTTCTGACAGTCAACATTTAGGTATATACAGTAGCCCCGTGGCTTCTTTGGTGCTGACTGACAGCTCACAGCTGACTTCTGACAGTCAACATTTAGGTATATACGGTAGCCCCGTGGCTTCTTTGGTGCTGACTGACAGCTCACAGATGACTTCTGACAGTCAACATTTAGGTATATACCTAAATGTTGACTGTCAGAAGTGACAGCTGCTAAACACATGTTTTTACAGATCATATGGTTCGGCGTAGGGATACATAATCTGGTCTGGTAACTTTTCAAAGCTTTAAACTGTCAGCTGTGAGCTTTCAGTCAGCACCAAAGAAGCCATGGGGCTACTGTATATATCAAAAGTTACAGCTTCAGATCACATGACTTGATGTGTGAATATATTAAAACTCCTTTCGATGTCCGCATGGTCTAACGCGCTACTCTCGCAGTAGACTAGACTGCCGATGACGGGGAGATCGAGGTTCGATGTAATGTGGTAAATGTTTTTCCTCTCTCTCTCTCCACGCAAATGCGGGTACGGTTCATCAAAATTCAACCTTCCTCACTCCCTAACACGTTTGCGTAATTATTACATGGACGAACGGCTGCTAAGATAAAGTGCTAAAAAAAAAAGTCCTGAGGGAGCGTGAAAAACCATTTAGGACAAACCATCCTTAGTAGACTCGACTGGAACTCGAACCCCGATCTCCCCATCATCGACAGTTCATTATTTTGTGAGAGTGACGCCTTAGACCATTCGACCACCGAATCGGGTAACTTGGAATAATAACAACCAAGTCATTTTTTTTTAATTCTGCCTTAAACTATGGGTGAAGAAAATGAAACTTATGTTTTTACAGAGAAAATAATATTTTGTTTAAATCGGTAAAAGAACAAAATGCAAATTTTTCTCGTGTAGTTTGCACTCCCACCTTAATAAGTGTGGTGAAACAATTGAGCTCTTCCCCAGCGGGTCCTGGAGATGTCCTGCCGTGCCAGGAACGCGGCTCTCAGTGAGGTTTCTCCAACCCTCGCCTGTGATTTCATCTGATAGAAGTAACACTCACTACACGCCTCGACAGTTGGGTACATCAAGATTATCTCGTGTTAAGGTGGGATGGGAGTTATCACGTGTTAAGGTGGGATGGGAGTTATCACGTGTTAAGGTGGGATGGGAGTTATCACGTGTTAAGGTGGGATGGGAGCTATCACGTGTTAGGGTGGGATCGGAGTTTTCACGTGTTAAGGTGGGATGTAAGCTGTGGGGGATTCATGCCTGAGACAACTATGCATAAAATATTTATTTTGTCTTATTATTAGTTACGTAAATTAAACCCAACCATTGGACCGCCAACTATAGTTATTTTCTACCTCCTTCCCGCTGAACTGCCTGAAAATACGTCATTCAGCCAGTAATTGTGAAGAACTCCTGGGAAAGCCGTAAAGGTCATCATCTTTTGTTGCGAAGTCTTCTCGCACCAGTGACGTACGTCTTGTTACCTCCACATGTGGGGTAATTAGCGTCTGGGAGCGTGTGACTACTCAAGGCGGCCGCCTCCGTCAGCGAGAAAGTATCAATCGCGGTCAGGCAACACTCCTTAAAATATAAGGGTCTGTGACATTTATTAGAACTACTTCTTTCTTATGTATAAGCTTATACTCCCTTTTGACCCTTAGCTAAAACCACCATTTGTTATACCAACTGGAAAGAGGGAAAAGAAAATTGATACTTCTTCTCTCAAGGTAAAAAGGAAAGTTCGCTGCTAGTTTTCAAATATCTTAAGCTTTTCTGTTGTGAGCCTAAAGCAAAATTACTGTAAAATTGTTAGAGGAAATCTAAATCTAGAGCCTTTTTTTTATAAAGTCTGGTCTCATATTTCCGCAAATATGATTAAAAAGTCGTCGAAAATTAGCTAATACCCCATTTTCACCTGTTTATTTTTATTAATAAAATTCAAGATAGAGAGCTGTTAAGGAAATAAACCTTGTTCGAATCGTTCGACTTTATTTTGAAACTTCACATCTGACAAGACAACTTGTGAATGTGTGGAATGCCAGGCCTCCACCGTGGTTCGGATTCCACGTTAAACTGTAGGTCCTCCATTTCATCTCACAATCACCCTACCATTACACATTAGTGTAAGTGCGTATAACCCGAACGGGTAGTAAGACGCGGTGCTAATAATAATAATAATAATATTTTGAAATAACGCATCGTGAATCAAATATTGCGTTAGAGCCAAACGTCTGCGCGGAAATTTCTCGCTCACAGAGGCGGCCCTCTTGACAAAAGCTCTGAATCACTCACTCTGTGGAGAGCTGGTAGAGTGTCTTATCCCCCCACGTTCGGACTTCGGGTTCGACCCCTGTTAGGGAAATAGGATTGGTCCCCTCTCGCGAAGATGTAATTGTTCAGTTCAGTTCGTTACTTGCCAGCCTCAAAGCTTACAATGGAACAAACTAAAATCCATCTCGACCCACATTAGAACCAAAGACTCTTCAAGGATTGGAGCTAGATGTCACGACGCTCTCGACCAAGAGCAGAGTCCATTCTCTCTATTAATAATACCAACATAACGGAACGTAATCACATCGGAACTTTTTGGTTATAGGAGGATTTTTGGAGGAAAAAATACCTTTCTGAAATTTGTTCCTACGAAAATCAGTGTAGGTACAAATGTTGACGGCATGTTTGACTTAACAGCCCATATTTGATGACCGATTAACCAGAAAACGGATCGAAGTGCTGTTTTTCAGCATTATTCACTTCACAACAGCGAGTTTGGTAGTTTTAATATTCAAAAATGTGTTTCAATCTAGTTATATTTTTTAAATATGGTAAAATTGTCTCACTGTTTCAATTCCACTGTTTTTTTAACGGAATATTCCAAGTTGCAGCACCACTTATCTACGCCCGGTTCGAGCTGTATTACTTAACAAGTTAGGTGTTATCCGTGGGGTGAGACGGGCTCTTAAGACGTCTGGTTCTAGCTGTATTACCTACCTAAGTCAGGTGTTATCTGTGGGGTGAGACGAGCCCTTAAGTCTTCTGGTTCGAGCTGTATTATCTACCTAAGTTAGGTGTTATCCGTGGGGTTAGACGGGCTCTTAAGACGTCTGGTTCTAGCTGTATTACCTACCTAAGTTAGGTGTTATCTGTGGGGTGAGACGGGCTCTTAAGACGTCTGGTTCTAGCTGTATTACCTACCTAAGTTAGGTGTTATCTGTGGGGTGAGACGGGCTCTTAAGTCTTCTGGTTCGAGCTGTATTATCTACCTAAGTTAGGTGTTATCCGTGGGGTTAGACGGACTCTTAAGACGTATGGTTCTAGCTGTATTACCTACCTAAGTTAGGTGTTATCTGTGGGGTGAGATGGGCTCTTAAGTCTTCTGGTTCGAGCTTTATTATCTACCTAAGTTAGGTGTTATCTGTGGGGTGAGACGGGCTCTTAAGACGTCTGGTTCTAGCTGTATTATCTATCTATGTTAGGTGTTATCTGTTGGGGTGAGACGGGCTCTTAAGACGTCTGGTTCTAGCTGTATTACCTACCTAAGTCAGGTGTTATCTGTGGGGTGAGACGGGCTCTTTATGAACCCGTTTGAAGGTAGTTTTGTTTTGTTGCAACACCTAGTGTTAGGCTAATAAGTCTGGGGGAGGACAATATCGTTATGCCATTAGGGAAAGTGACGTGCACTTTTAATTATAGATAATCTTTAAAAAGGTTTCCCGCATGGCGGCTCAAAAGTTTTTGTTTCCCCTCCGTCCCACGCAGTTATAATTACAAACACTTGTTTGAAAAAAGAAAAAAAAGCAGCAGGTCATGACTAGAAAGAAGCTTTATGTGTCGCGCAAAGTTTGCTGTTTCGATGCGATGACAAACGGAAAGGTATTTATCTTCTGATCTCAAATTGACGTCATCATTCCGTCGCACGTGTTTGTTGAAGGTCAACAGAGAAAAGAGATTCTAGACTGGTTTACGACGCTTCGGTACGCACAGAGTGTCACTGTAAGCGTGTTNTTTCAAAGGTGTAATTTTAACTTTAACTTAGATATATTATGAGTTATTGCCAAGATAAATAAATATACGGTAACTTTAAATCGTATGCTTTTAACCGCCGAACTAACTACTATGTTCAAGCCAACACTAGACTTGTAATTAATTTAAAACAATCCTAGTAGGAAGTAACGTTTTTTTCACACTCATTAAAATTACATAAACTATTTTAATATATTCATACGACAAGCCATGCTATCTGCAACTTTCACTTTTGATATATACTATCAATACCTCTGAAATGACACTAATAATACTATAAAATACTACAATTTTGAAAGCAACAAATAAGTGACGAAGCAAATATATGAAGGTAGAGTGTGTGGATCAAAAGGAAGGGGTGGACCACGTAAGGCGTGGCTAAATGTTGTAGATGAGTGTTTTAAAAAGTGAAACATGAAGATTCTTAATAATAAAAGAGTATGTATAACTCGATGTATGGATGTTGTTGAAGAGAAGGGAGTATGCAAGGATAGTGTGAGGATGGATTAAGTACGGAGCTGTTTGTTGAGATGTATGAACAGTTTCTTGCCTACCCCGTGGGAACAGCGTGATTATGTATGTATATGTGTGTATGCGTGTGTATGTATATATGCATGTATGTATGTGTGTATGTGTGTATGTATATATGTATGTATGTGTGTATGCGTGTGTATGTATATATGCATGTATGTATGTGTGTATGTATGTATGTAGGTATTTATGTGTGTATGCATGTGTGTATGTATGCATGCATGTATGTGTATGTGTATGTATGCATGCATGTATGTGTATGTATGCATTGATGTAGGTGTATGTATGTATGCATGTGTATGTATGTATGTATGCATGTATGTATGTATGCATGTATGTATGTGTATGTATATATGTATGTGTGTATGTATGTATGTATGTGTGTATGCATGTATGTGTATGTATGTGTGTGTATGTATGTATGCATGTGTATGTATATATGTATGTGTGTATGTATATATGCATGTATGTATATATGCATGTATGTATATATGCATGTATGTATATATGCATGTATGTGTGTATGTATGCATGTATGTGTGTATGTATGCATGTATGTATATATGTATGTATGCATGTATGTATATATGCATGTATGCATGTATGTATATATGCATGTATGTGTGTATGTATGTATGTATGTATGTATGTATGTATGTATGTATGTATAAATGAATGTATGTGTGTATGTATGTATAAATGAATGTATGTGTATATCCATGTATGTGTATGTATGTATTTTTATTTATTTTTTTCGAGGGGGGGAAAATGCTTTTACGCACAGTGTGCCGGGCTCGGTTTGGAAGTTAAAGTGCCCACAATGCCGCCAAGATTTGCGGCGTATTTAGGCT
>CABEEJ010006215.1:0-42036 GCA_901482245.1 Timema douglasi | reverse complement strand
TGCTGGTGTGTCTAGAGAGGGAGGGAGTGGCGTGGCGGTAAGGTACCCTCAACCCCTCCACCACCCCTGTACCAGTGCTGGTGTGTATAGAGAGGGAGGGAGTAGCGTGGCGGTAAGGCACCCTCAACCCCTCCAACGCCCGTGTGCCAGTGCTGGTGTGTCTAGAGAGGGAGGGAGTAGCGTGGCGGTAAGGCACCCTCAACCCCTCCAACGCCTCTGTATCAGTGCTGGTGTGTCTAGAGAGGGATGGAGGGGTGTGGCGGTAAGGCACCCTCAACCCCTCCAACGCCCCTGTATCAGTGCTGGTGTGTCTAGAGAGGGAGGGAGTAGCGTGGCGGTAAGGCACCCTCAACCCCTCCACCGCCCCTATATCAGCGCTGGGGTGTCTTTAGAGTGAGGGAGTGGCGTGGCGGTAAGGCACCCTCAACCCCTCCTCCACCCCTGTGTCAGTGCGGGTGTGTCTTGAGAGGGAGGGAGTGGCGTGGCGGTAAGGCACCCTCAACCCCTCCTCCACCCCTGTGTCAGTGCGGGTGTGTCTTGAGAGGGAGGGAGATGTGTGGCGGTAAGGCACCCTCAATCCCTCCACCAACCCTGTATCAGTGCTGGTGTGTCTTGAGATGGAGGTAGTGGTGGTAAGATGCCCTCAACTCTTCCTCCACTCCTGTGCCAATGTCAAGCTGGTGTGTCTTGAGTGGGAGGGAGTGGCGTGGCGGATAATTCCACTTCAACATTTAATATTATTTTTCTCTCCATCATGAATACATGTAATTTTTTCTTCGTAACAACTAATTAATAATTAAATTATATATTTTAAATAAATTTATAATATATAAAGTGTTTCAAACAGATTTATAAAATAACTTATGCTGACCTGGAAATTTATTCTAAGGGTGGTATTTCCTAAATAGTTTTCCAGTCTCCCTTCTCGCATATGTGGGTACACTTCCTACAAAATCAACTTTCCTAGCGTATAACACCTACGAGGATGAGAATTGTTACTTAAATAGTGTATCCAAAATAATGTACACTATCACTTTAACTTTCAAATGGAGCCCCCTGGAAAAATATCTTTTCTACGCCCTTAGACGGAGCCAAATTGACCAATCAATAGATTAGCTAGAAAATCATTGCTGAATTCCTATTTGGTCCTCCACGCCCATTAGAAAAGAGCCTAACGGTAGAAATATCTGTATTTTCTGTGTTCTGCAAGAGATGGAATACCGCATATGCAATTTGTGCATAGCCTTTGCGGCATCTCCTTCATTCCATATGTAAATAAAAAATTTATCCTGGGGTTGCTTATCTGTGGAGGCTCCTTCAAAGATTACAAAATTGTAAATATATAATTGTCTGCAATAATAAGTAGCTTGATCTGGAATTGGTGGCAAAACTTGATTCTTCTGACAGTCAAACGCAATCGTGATCGCCACTCATTCTTCAGTCTTAACAAGGAAAAGAATCCGTCACTTCTCTTCTTGTGCAATAAGAGATCTGTTTCATAATACTCGTCACCTGCTTTCAATTTTAGCTAAAATTGTATGCACTTGGAACACTTATTAACAGCTGGGGAACCTAAGCTTAAATTATACGCAAAGGTAAAAATATGGTAAACGTAATATTAGGACACTTCGAAATTTTGTTCTGCTTTCTAATTGTACGTTTCATGAAGCTTCTCTGTTGATAGATAGCTAGGTAAATACTGCCTCATAACTTTTTCAGCCCGGCAGTAATGTTTCTATAGAGTAACTAGAGTCTCTGTTAAAGATTTAACAGTCCCTGTTTATCTTCTAAGAAGTAGGATTTGAGGTGTCCACCTCTATTTTCAGTTTATAGTTTCCCACTGAAAAACTATATTCTCATTGTACTCGTTTTTCACCAATACCCCATATACTACAAAATGCTTTCTCACGAATCTGGATTTGAGTTATCTGCACGACCTCCGATTTTGGAATGAAATAGCGAGTCAATATTTCTGTTATTTGTTTTCGATTATTTCTTGCGCTCTTTCTTTTAGTAGTTTGACTAGTGGTATATTTGAGAACAAAATTATCCTGGACCTCTTTCTTCTTCTCAGAATAAAATGCTTGATGAAATTTACGAATATCTTGTAAAGAAATTTCTTTATATTTTAGTGCGCCACCAACATTCTGACATTCAGGAAGTCATGGTAAAGCTTTTGATGCATAGAGATCTAACGAGTTACAAGTTAAAGTTATTTCAAATGGGGCAATACTCACCCACCGCCCTTGATGAACTCCAACACAAGAGCACGTACTCTTGACCTCCGCTCTCCAACCAACACAACTGACTGAGTGAAGCTTTCGACCAACTGACTGCTCGGGGCTCGACCCACGCCTGGCCGGAAACGAATGAGGTTCCACGCGGCCAGACAAAGTTACGACTTCCGCCGCTAGGACCATCTAGAATAATCTACTTGTTGCTAGGACCTTCTTTTCTGGTCGTGTTTGTTCTTTCTACCTACCCCCTCCATACCTTGCCCCTTCTCTCTGTGGATACAATTAAGAGTATATATTGGAACGTTGATTTTCAATGGTCACACATTATACCGCCGACTGACCTAGGTGAGGACGGCAACTGAAGGGCCGGGATCTATTATTTAATTATTCAAAATTCTCTTTCAGCGTAATGGGGTAGGGGGATATTTATCCAAATTATTGTCTGGGACTTAAACTCTTATAATTTATAAACTTTGAAATGTTTCTCACCGCTCGTGGCAAATGCGGTCGCCTTTCTGTCTCCTTATTCCAGCTTTAATTCAATTAATCTGTGCGATTTCTCTTTAATTGTATATCTAATTTAATGAATGTATTTTCAGGCCACGATGTGGCGAGTTTTGCGTCTCGGGCTTACCACCCATTCTTTCATGATATATTTAGCTTATATATGGTATTTGCAGTTATCTTGTTAACTGATCGAACGTAGAGCACACGGCACCAGTAGGTTAGTTTGGGACTTGGTCCTTAGATAGATTCTTGTATCATAACCGTTCAACATTATGTTGATTTCTTTTGGTTTGAAGGCGCGTATTCATTTTTTTCTTGTTATTATTACCTAAGTTTAAATGTTTGTTAGGTGTTACGAAGAAGTATCGTTTTTTCACTTATTACTCAAGCTAAAGGGACTATCAACCTTTTGCCTCTCTGTAAAGGGCTATGTAAATACCAAATTTATCATGATAAATGATCATGGTAATTTCTTTTTGCTTGAAGGTGCGTGTTTGGGTGAATTCCCATATTAATTCTAATGATAATTAATGTAGAAATATTAGATAGGAGTAATAACGGAGTTATTGCTTTTCTCTCTAAATCCGCGGGATATTCAACTTTGAACCATAGACTTCCATGATTACTATTAATATTAGTGTTGTACTGACAACCAGCTAATTACTATGTTTCCTTTTCTATTTTCAGGCATTGTAAAGTCTATTGATTCTATTATCTAAATTAAATTTTATATCTGAGAGGATAAGCGCTTCACGCCATGTTATTATATATTGTTCCAATTATGTAGTTATCATTTTGATTGTTCTAAATAAAATAAACAAATTTTGTTATCATCAATTAAACTTCTTGGCTGATTTCCCCGTCACGCCTCCTAATATTTTCACAAGAGGTTTACATAGTTTTCTGTTTTTCACCGTCTTTCCCTACATTTCAACCTTTCTAGTCCTTTTCCTACCTTTTCCTTTAGAAGATGGAAAAAAACTGTCATCTGAGCCTGTTGTTCACTAGAATTATTTACTTCCATTATTAATCAATAATATCAAACAAATCACTCAAACAGAACGTTCACTTTGTAAAAAATAAAGCAATATATTACTTTAAATCAAGAAAAAGAAATTAATATGCCTTAAAATAACATTAAAATAACTTCTAAGCCCTGCACTTTACAGCAAACATATCAACATAGCCTACCGTCGAAACTGGGTTTTTTCCCCCTGCTGTTTGGCAGGGCTGCCACTACACTTATTTTAGAACGTAAAGCAATAAATCAAATTTAATTGGAAGTTTTTCTCTATTTTATACATGGTTACATCGTTAGAGTCTAAGTACAAGAGACGGTTTTGAAAAAAACGTGATGGATTTTCCAATGAAATTATGTTGGATAAGATAAATTCTGTTTATATAGACTTGCATGCCTTGTGTCCGCGATCTTGCCTTTTAGTAGCTTTAATAATAGATTTTATGAGAATAAAAACGACTTTTAAATACATTTTTTTAGTGTTTAGGGAATGTTTTGGAACGAAATGAATGTTTTTTCTCTTAGAAATATCTATACTGAATATGGAAGCACTAATAACTCGACTTTAAAAATTTTGGACAAGAGACGTTTTGGAAATAGGTTCCTCATTATTTTATTTATTTATTTATTTAATACGGGCTTTATCACATTTCAATGTGAGTTTTAGTTAGTCATTCCGCACCATTCACCTGAATTTTGATAGTGTTATTTTAGTTTGTTGTTATGGTGACTGGTGACTGGAATTTGCAAAAAATTATCTGCTGATAAAGGTAATAGCTTGGCTAATAAATCCATTATTAGAAAGGTGCCACAAAGAAAATCAAAACAGCTCTTGGCACAGGCCATAAAACTTCTATCATCCCCAACTGTGGAGCAATCAGAATAGAAGTCAAAGAATTCTAAAATAAAAATGACTCTGGCTCAGATTCTGAGTAGTGTATGTACTGTATATAATATGCAGTATATGTACTGTATGTTAATTGTCGTTTGTTTTCACTAAATAATTTTAAATTTTATAATTTACAGTTTGTATATTTATATACTTTTGTATTCGTATATATATTATATAAAATTATCTGTGGTGATTGATTTCTGTATACCCTGGTATGGGTTTTTCTGTTGGTCACAAGCAAATAAATTAATTAAATACATAAATCAGTTATGTAGGGCACACTACCGTTATTAAAAATTATATTCATTTGATAAATACATTGTATTCTTTATTAGAATCCCCCAAATCCCCAAATTTAGACATATCAGAATAATTTTTGGCGTGTTGATCTGCCATATTGTATAGGATATTTTTAATTTCATAATTTTGATACTGGATTTGTAATCAGCGACCCCAAAAACTCCTTATTTCCAGTTTATATATCAATAAGTTTGGTTCTATGGGGTTTGACCACGTTTTCGGGAAAATTTCCCACTGTTCGATGTCTTAGACTGCAGTATTACCGGTTCTGGTAGTTACAAAAACCAATAAACCAAAAATATGAACTTTACACACATACTAAGGAGAAAGTAAGGTATAAACAGGTTTTTTTTTTAATGTATGTATTGTATGATGAGCCTGAAGACTTAAATCGCATGATCACCGGTTTGTGATGTGAAAAAGGCTTCAAATATTGTTTACCATCAGTAAGTGCTTTTTAATAGAGTGATGATTCGTTTTTTACTCGTGAAACAACAGGTACCTATATGCAGTTAGTCACAATAAAAATACCTCTTTGTAATTGTCATAAAGTTGATAAGGAAATTGTAGAACTGAAAACTTCTATTACTGTCCTCCCAAGAATATGTGTACAAATATGTATATATAACTTACTTTATTACTTTAAGCAAATGGGGTTTTTTAAATACCCAAATTGATTTATGGAAAATATATTTAATACTACTTTATTATAAAATTATACTAATATAATTGTATCATTATGTATTTTTAATAAACGTTGGAAACTAAATAGTCAGAGCAAACTATGTTACCATTATATTATCGTTTTTTTATCACAAGAAAAAAAAATAAACAAAAAAATCTCTATCAACACGAAACTATACTAGTCTTGAGGAAATATTAAATTATCTAATTGAAACCTGACTCCATGGCGTAGTCAGCTAACGTGTTAATTTCGTGTTGCACTAAACTGCCGAGGATGGATAAGTTGAGGTTCGAATCTCAGTTGGGTTAACTGGGGTGATATTTCCTTACTTGTTTCCACTCTCGCTTCATACAAATGTGGGTTCACTTTCTCTACATTCAACCTTCCCCATTCCTAATCCATTAGCGTAATTAGTAGCCTACTTAAGTGGATAATCCGAACGGGTAGTAATACCCCTTGCTAAGTAAAAAAAACTAATTTAAATAAATATCTAGAATCTTATATTTACTATATTTGTATAAGATTTTATACCCTGATAGCCTCCAACGATTTGAAAGCATTCTAATAAAGTAATAACTCTGAAAATGCTCTCTCCTATTTCAAGTGAATGTAGGATCGTATGGAAATAAGTAATAAGTGCGCTGCCCTATTTATCCTCAAAATTGTCTCTGCCGTAGATTGGAATGCGGTGCATTGTTCATCGTCTCATGGAGTCTAGGAGAGGAAGGAAGGGCTCGTATTAACCTCACTAAAGGTCCTTATTGAACCAGGCAGCCGCGTAACTGACAAGAACAGTGTCTGGGGACGGGGGAGGGGGGACATTGAACCACAGGTCACGACATTCTCATAGACTCCCCCCAATGAATTAATCAATCTTCAGGTACAGTCATGTTGAATAGAATTCACTTCCATGAGCACTTACAAACCAAGTGAGAATTCTAAAAATTGGTCGAAATAAAGTCACAGATTTAAGTTGGAAAAGGACTTGCATTTATTGTACAGTAGTGCCATCAAATAAACGAACTTAGGTAGTTTTGTATTTTGCACCACGTCTTACTACCCATTCGGGCTATCCACGTTTAACTACGTCAATTGGGTAGGGGTGAGGAAGGAAGAATTTAGAGAAAATAAACTCACATTTTTATGGAGGAAAAGTTACAAGACATTCAGGAAAATCCATGATCAGCACACCCGATGTTAATTCAAACCCTGACCTATCTTTCACCAAAAAGCTAAACTTTACAGTTTGACCTTTAGTTCACGCGCCCACCTATACGAGTCAAACGTAAATGCTTCTTTAACCAAAACTGTGTTTAATTGTAAATTTATAGATTCGAATGTTATTAAATTTGCTTTGAAAGCTTCTACTATAAATTCAATATACACTCATTCCACATAAAAGCTGTGTGGTGTTAAGAGACGAGATTTATCACAAATGTTTTAAACTATAAAACATAAAATTAAATAAAAATGATATACCTTTGTGAATTGTGAATAGGAATACCTGGAGCGAAGGGATTATGGGTGGGGCACCCCAATCTTGATTCTTGAGAAGTAATTTTTTATTTCACACGAAATAAATTCATTGCTTTGCACCCCGAAGGTAAATACGCTTAGTTCATAAGTAAATTTGAATGTGAGTCTCTATCTGGTCACTGGTCAGCCACACGTGCATGATAAAAGGCGTGGTGCAAGTGAGCCTAGAGACATAAGGGGAGAAGGGAGAAATGAAGCAAATAAAAATAAATAACTGGAGTGCTGATACCTAGAGATAATTAATATAAATAATTAACAAAAATAAAAGAGCACAACTGGCTCAGTTGATATATTCATACTAAACATACTGCTATCCTTGAACTACTAGTTCAATAAATGACGAGAACAAAAGATACAACAAAAATCATAAAAGAAACAAAAATATACGAGAAACCAAATGAAAATACCGAAAAGAGGAAAAACAAAGATATAACTTCAACTTGTACAGTGCTATCTTTTTCTTGGTATGTCTAAGCGACACATCCAAGAGGCCAAGACAGGGGCGGTGTGTTGGATTCAAGAATGAGCACTAGATCTCCTGCTTGTAGGTAAGCTTTCTGTGATGTCCAATTTGAGCATTGCACAAGGGTGTGTAAATATTCCTTATGCTATCTTTTCCAGAAGTGATGGGAGAATTATTTAAAAAAATTATATCTCTAAAATCGGTTGCATGGTACGTCAGATAAATCGGTTGTAGGTACGGCAACGAGAGGAGACCCAATCAAGAAGTGTCCCGGAGCTAGTACAACTAGCTCACATGGGTAAGTAGATAGAGGGATTAGCGTTCTAGATTTCAGATTTCAACATAGCATCCACTTTAGGTGTCATTTTTTTTAACTATTCCAAGGTCTGATCTCCAATTATTCTTGAGATGTTGTATTTTGTGCTTTTGATCTCATGTTCCCAAAGTACTCCCTGATGTGGTGAAGCTGAAGTCTGTAAATGAAAAGTGATGGAATATTGTGATGAAAACTGTTGAAAGAGTTGAATGCGGTCTTGAGCTATATGATCGTTAATGCTTTTATTCAACTGATGAGTGGTACCTGTGAAGTTTGTCCCACACTCAAAAATATGACTATGAGCAGAGCCCTATTCTTTAAACAAAGCGGTTTAGGGAAGCGATGAATGCATCAGAAGTACGGTCTGTGACGACTTCGAGGTGAGGCCATAGTTGTGAAGCATACAAAAAAGCATAGATTAGCTTTGATAGGCTGGAGGTGTCTGAGCGTGTGTAAATTACTGATAATGGACCTCTATAATCCATTCTAGATGTGATAAACGGAAGTGAGGGATTCACTCAAAGTTCAGGTAGATTACCCATCATCAGAACTATGAGCTTAAGTTTGTGGCAAATGCAACGAATAAATTTGAAAATTCGAAATCAAAGTGCGCTGTGAACAAAGAGGATCCAGAATCGATGAGACAAATAAACTGCAGCAGTTGAGGTTCAGCATGGAGATGCTTGAGATTATGGTGATCGATGATCAGGTTGACAATATGATAAGGTGTTGGTATAACGATAAGGTTTTAAGCTTCATGAGATATATTTGAGTTACTGATTAGTCCGTATACTCTCAGTATTCCCTGGCTGTCCAGGGATGGGGATAAGCGTTAAAGTTTCATGCTGCATGGTTTATTATTCTTCGTGAGTTCTATATTGCAGTGAAGGTTCCAGCTCATAACTTGATAGAGGAGTTGAATGTATTAAGTGAGCTCTTGAGGGCTGAAGGGTCCAGTTTGGCAATCATTTGATTTGCAGTGTTTAAGGAAGCAACGTACAAAAGCCATTTTGTTAATGATTTATGTACATGACGAGAATTTGAAAAGTAATGTTTGAATCGAATCAGTAGAAGGACTAACAATGAGAACATTTAATGGTGAAGGTTTAGCTTCGGGCAACGCTGCTTCATCCACAGGAATGAATCAAGAAAGGTGGAAGAGATAGCCATGGAGGACCATACCACCACAGGAAACGATAGTTGATATTTGGAGGAGATAAATCTCGAAAGGCACAGTCCACATAGCTGTGAGTAGAAGTGATATGCATTCAAATGTGAGGTGGTATCCAGTTCTGTATTTGTGCAATAAGATTGGCCACACACACTTTGAGCCGATAAGGGTGTATAAATCATAGAGAGGACACTCGTGGAGTCTGATCATCTAGAATAATTTTTGAAATTTAATGGTAAGAGGTTGGTATAAAGCTACATAAGTTTAATAAGTAAGTGAGTGGTACAGAGCTCTGAGCGAGATATGGTATTTCTTTAGAGGGAAGATACACGTTATTTGGCGATGAAAGTCAAGACATCTGAGGTAGAGGCAACATCCATATCCTCTCTCACAGAACCGATGTAGCTTAATCTTAGAAGCAGAAGTGAGATATAAATAGTGCGGCATACTAATGGCATCTAAAACGGGAATATCCTTCAAAATTATATCTCATATGATATCAATATCAGTAGGCAAACGTTTATTCCGCTGTGGGCCTAATACCCATAACATCTGCATGAGAGACTTCGCCCAAAACACTACGGATCACAAGGATCATAGATTTAGCCACGATTGAAATAGCGTTACGCTTTGTAGGCTTGTAAGCGTTTCCTGTCACTCAAATGTGATAGGAGAGTTTGACCGAGTCAGGCATTCAATGAAGCCTGAGAATGCTAAACAGTGTGGTATTATGTCATAAAATAGAAAGGGCTTCTATGTGCTCCCGTGGCACTGCATTAAGAAGTTGAGGCGTAGTCTATTACTCAACAATTTGCGAAGTTCAAAGCCTTCTAATTTTAATAACTTTGTCAGTTTATTTTGAAGAAGAAGCTCATCATCTGTTGTGTGTTCTCCAAAAACTGTATCTTGACGATAATTGGTGTTTGTAAGGTTTTGGATGCACACAGGTAGTTTTGTCCTTCATTCTTCACAAACTGTCGATAAGTTCTTAGTACAAGACAGAGATGAGGTAATTATATACGTCACAATGCTCATTTAGTAGATCGTAAGAGGTATTTATGGACTGTCACGCCAGTAAATCAATTGGTATTTTTGATCATCAGGGAGTATTAAGATATGTATGTACATCTGCCTAGTATCACATTAGAAACGATAAAGCTGTGGGATGGCAACGGAAGTGAGCAATCAAATCCCTAATATCATTTTGAAATTCAGGCCCAGGTAATAAACTCTGATTTGATGAAACTGAGTTTGAAGTGCGGGAACTGGCATCAAAAATGACCCAAGCTTAGTTGTGGAAGAGGTTGATTTTACTACTCCATGATGGGGCAGGAATTAGTCTGAATTGAGGCTTAGCAGCAAATGGTCATTCTACGATATTCATTCTATTTTTTGCATTATCTAGCAGGAGGTGATATACCTTTAATAAGAGTCCTACTACATATCCGGTAACATCATGAAGGTTCTTGGGAACAAAATTATTTTCACATAATTTTTCTTCTTTCGAGAGGCCCCCGATGTGTGGAGGTTCTTCAAGTTTCCAGAAGTTTTTCAGTGAGGAGTTAATGTTGATATAATTGGTAGAGAGAAGATTGTAGCACCATTAAAATGGTCTTAAGGTCCACTGCGTGTGGAGCAGTGAGTGGGTCCTATAGGAACGATACCGAAAACAGTACCAAAGGCAATGGGCGGATTCTTACCGATATAATATTGTTCAACAGTCTTAAGTTGTGGAAACAAGTCTTCATCTAAGAGGATATCGATGGTTACGGGGGTGTCTAATGTGGGGTATGCTAAGACAAAGGTGGCCATATTCTTTTTTAATGACAGGTGAAAGGGCTATACGAGGAATATCTGAAGATATTTGATCAAATATTGATATGGGATGCTTTTGAGAGATTATATTATCATTCAGAGACAAAATATTAAGATAAGCTAGGCCCTTAGTACTTACCTGGGTTTCGAAAATACGTTTGATTGACCTTGAGGTGCAAGTGCGTTTAGCGTGTAACAATTGAGCACATTACTCTGTGATGAACAATAAAACAGAATCCAATATTCCCTGAACAATAAGGTAAACACTATCAGCTAATGAAAGATTAAAAAGAGTTGTTGATAAAAGTACGATGTTATGCAAGTGGAACAACCAAACAAACAAAGTATCTGGCGTTATTACTTTAGCTGAGGTTTGTTGACGTTAGTATTTGGTGGGACCAACTGGTACTCGACCCTGATTGGCTTAGAGCTCGTCACGTGACCACGCCCTATTACTCTGATTGGCTGTTAGGTTCCCCCCTCTCCCAACCCCATTTCCTCCTCTCCCTGACCACCTTTATACGGTTTGTATGTGTGGGAACAGCGCTGTAATCGGTGTTATTTATATCACTAGCTGAAAACAGTGCTTTCCCCATCCAAGTTTGAACCCACTTTCCCCTCTGATTATATCCATGAAAACATGGGTTTAACGACCTGTTGTCCTCCTTCAATGTCGCAAAGGATAATTTCAAGAGATTTTTCCATAGGCCTTCTATGTTGCAATGGGTTTTCCCTGATGACTGTTGCCATTTTGGCGGCTCGACAAAACAGAAATAGAACACAACCTTGAATGATGTCACAACCCTCCCCAGGCAATGGGTCTTCCCTGATGACTGGTGCCAGTTTGATGAATCGACAAGACAAGCCTCCTCGATCTGTGTGACATAATCATTGCGTGTGATGTCGCAATACTTACCTCTGAGTTTTTCCGGTGACTATACCTGGTGCCAGTTTGGCAGCTTGACAATACAGGAATAGTTCACGACCTTGAATGATGTCGCAACCCTACCCAGGCAATAGGTTTTCCCTTATGACTGGTGCCAGTTTGGTAGCTCATATCAAGTTGGTGTGATCTATAAATAATGTGTGACATATCACGTTTGAGTTTACATTTTAGAAACAGGCTATGGAAAGGACGGAGTTTGATCTAGCGGAAAGTTATTTTTGGGGGTAAATTTTCATAAATCATTTTCCACTTCTAACTCTGGAAAATTGAGATACATTCCCTTAGTAAAACTAGTTTATTCGGCCTTAATTATTTCTTATGTTAAATATTAGACATGTAGAACGATGTGCAGATGTGTGTGTGTGTGTGTGTAAAGAGAACATATAAGTTTTAATAAATATTCAGGGTAAACTAAACAAATCCACGCCATAGTACTCAATATTATAGATTCCTTCATCAGCGTCGAGCGTATTTAGGGAGGTTTTTCTAGTGTAATTTTCATTCTCCCTTCGTGAAAATGTGGGCACAGTTCCTCCAATTTTGTATTTCAGTTTAAGTGGCTAACTTGTTTTATGTGAATGTATTTATTAAGTCAACAAAATATAGTTTCGAACATAAAATGATATGTAAATTTTATTGAATATTACTTATGAATTTTTGTAAGAGTTATATATATTGTTTCATCAAAATATAATCGTGAACATTAAATTACTTTGTTGCTTAAGTGGCTTATTTGTTTCATGTAAATGCTATTTATTATGTCAACCAAATATAGTTTCTAGCATTAAGTGATATTTAAAATTGTATTTAATATTACTTATGAATTTCTTTAGAGTTATATATATTATTTCATCAAAATATAGCTGCGAGCGTTAAATAATATTTAAAATTGTATTTAATAAAACTGTTGTTTCTAAAATAATTTTCATTGGTGGCGTAGTTGAGTAACACGCTTGTTTCGAGTAGTGGCATACGGTTGAGGACGGGGGAGTTTGAGGTTCAAAACTAGGGGTGTTTTTCGCTCTCCCTCTACGCAAATGTGGATACAACCTTTCCAATTCCTAATCCAGTTGGACTCGTGGTTCTTCTTCTTCTTCTTTAAATCCGTTGTAATTCTTGGTTAGGTTGAAGTGTATACATAGAGAAGAACCAGCCTCGTAAACATTGTTAACTCTCTAAAAAAGGGCATAGTGATAGATACACGCTTTGGTGACGCAGTTGGCTAACTCACCAAATTCGTGTTGAACTAGACTACCGAGGATGGGGGATTTTGAGGTTAAAATCTCGGTCGGGTGAACTGGGCTGATTTTTCCACTCTCCCTCCGCCACGCAAATGCGGTTACAACCTTCCTAATTCCTAGTCCATTACCGTAAATAGTACTTAAGCGTATTATAGCCCAAACGGTAAGTAAGACGCGGTGCTAGAAAAAGAGTAATATAGTGGTAATCGCTTCTTCAGTGGCCGCATGGTCTAACGCTCTACCCTCGCATTAGGCTATAGACTACTGATGATGGTGAGATTGAGGTTCGAATCTCAGCCAGGTGTACTGAGGGAGGTAGTTTAAGGCCATCCTGCACTTGGAAGGTTATGGTAATGATTTAACCCTCTCATAGTTGAATAAGTACAGTAACACAATATTGTATAAAGCGGTGGTCGAAGGGCTACAAGTTATCAGGCTCGGACTAAATTAAATAGACGGGGGACCGCCCATCTGGGCTATCCGCATATTTATATTAATGGAACAGGAATCTATAATAATAAAAGGAAGTGTTTGTCTGTTTGTTTGTTTGTTTGCGATGCCCCGCCAAAACTACGGCACGCAGAGTTCTGAAATTTTTAATATAGGTGTACGAGAGGGTGTCCAAATGCAACTCAAATCAGGATTTTTAAATGTTTATTTAGACTATTTTTTAATACAATACCACAGTGGGTGACGGGCAACGGCGTGTGGGATTGCTAGTTATGAACAATTTAAAAGGTGAGTGTGCCTTCATTTGCGTGAAGGTAGATAATGAAACCATGAATTTATTAGACCATATTTGAACCCCATCACTGCAAAAAAAAAAAAGAATGGGTCCTTGGGTATCAATCTACCATCACAATGCATTTTATACCTGCATTGATGGTCGCATGGTCTAAGGCGTTACTATACTGGTGATGACAGAGTGATCAACGTTTGAAGCAAATGTGGGTACACGTTCTACCTGGTCTAGTAAAATCTGGTCGACCAATAAAACCCCTTCAAAAATGGTGAGGCGCAAAAATTACGATTGTTCTAAGATATCTAGGTTCGAAGCCCGGTGTGCGCACAATCTAAATTTGTATACTTGCATCGATGATCGCATGGTCTAAAATGTCATTAGGCGGCCGATGACAGAGTAATCAAAGTTTGAAGCAAATTCAGGTACACATTCTACCTGATCTAGAAAAATCTAGTTGACTGGCAAAGCCCTTTCTAAAATGGTGTGGTTGCAGAAAGTACGACCGTTATAACATACATCAGTTGGGCTATAGATATCGAGGTTCGAATCCCGGTGTGCACACCTTCTAAATCTCAGGCTGATCTAATTCCGTTTAGAGAGGTTGAGATTGAACCCCCTGTGGTGTAAACTGTAGATATTTCTCCCTCTGGAACATTTTCTTAATCATCCCTACCACACGTTTTGCCAGAAATGGTAAGTGTCATTCATAGAGTTATGTCAAGGGGAGGTCATGGGTTCGAATCTCGCTCGGCTGAACTGGGGTGGTTTTCTACTCTCCCTCGCTCCATGTAAACACTAGAACATTACTAACTTACTCCTCCTATCCATGACGGATACCTACATCCACGCATGTCGACGGACGATGCCAAACAACCAATTTTAGTTGGTTTTTGATGGGAGATTGCGGCCCCTAACTGAGTATTATAAATCACCGTAAGGCTTTCGAGGCCCCTTATTGTGCATAATCAGAGCTGTGTCAATGCTCTTTAGTTGCGACATCAATGTGAAAAACCGATTACCACATAGGGGGTTGCAACATTGCAATGACGACACCGGGAAAACCCATTACCACATAAGGGGTTGCAACATATGCCTAGATGGAGGGGGGAGTGGGCGAAAGTGAAAAGAATCTCAAGGCAGGAGAACCATTTATAACACTCTACCCCAAACGGTCGTCAGGAGAGTTTCGTGCTGTTTGTTCCGGGAAGTGAAAGGCAGTCCAACAGAGCGAGGGAGCAATCACTGTAACCTATTTTGTTCTGTGCCATGGCGATGTAATGAGGGTTTGGAGTGAAGGAAAAATGAAAGGGGACTTAAGGTTGTGATAGGATGTCAGCTGCTCAGCGGTCACACTCTTAGCTAAGAGGCTAGCAAGAGAAGATGGTCACTAGAGATGCCGAAGGAGGAGCGCCCGGTGCCTTGGACTCCACACCAATAAATAAATAAACTCCAACGTCCCATGTCAATCCTACCCAAACATAAATAACTAATGAGTACAGATAAAAAATCAATGCTTATACATAAATAACCATTGATCACAAATAAAAAAGCAGTGAGTATACATAAAAAAAACTAATAAAACAAGAAAATACAAGTACCAACATGTTTGGAACCAGATCCAACATGTCTAGAACACTTGAAAGAGGGTCAGGAGAAGAGGATGGGGGTCAGGAGGAGGGGAAGGGCAAACCAACAACCAATCACAGAGCGAGGGGTGTGGTACGGTCACGATCAATTCCTGTTTCTACTTGTCTTGTCGATCCACCAAACTGGCACCAGGTATGAGTCATCTGGAAAACCCAGGGTGAAGTGTTGCAACATCACACGCAATTATTACGTAACTCAGATTGAGAAGGCTTGTCTTGTCGAGCCACCAAACTGGCACCAGTCAACAGGGAAAACACATTGCCTGGGGAGGGTTGTGACATCATTCAAGGTTGTGAACTATTACTGTCTTTTCGAGCCGCCAAACTAGTGCCATATAAAAGACATAAGGAAGACCCATTTTCACATAGAAAGGAGAGCGGGAGAAGGAGATTCCAGGGTCAATGACCTCGTGTACTAGCTCACTGTTTCAAGGTTACGATCTATTCCCGTCTTCACTTGTCTTGTCGAGCCACCAAACAGGCGCCATGTATGGGTCATCGGGAAAACCCAGGGGTAAGTATTGCGACATCACACGCAATGATTACGTCACACAGATCGAGGAGGCTTGTCTTGTCGAGCCACCAAACTGGCACCAGTCATCAGGGTAGACTCATTGCTTGGGGAAGGTTGCAACATAATTCAAGGTTGTGTTCTATTTCTCTCTTGTCGAGCCGTCAAACTGGTGATAGTCATCAGGGAAAACCCATTGCTACATAGAATACCTACGGAAAATACTCTATAAATAATTTTTTGGACATTGTAGGACAACAGGTCGTTAACCCCATGTAGTAATGGATTTAATCAGAGGGGAAAGTGGGTTCAAACTTGGAGGGGGAAAGCCTTGTACTTAGTCAGTGATATAAATAACAGCCAATCACAGTGTTGTTCCCACACATACGAACCGTGAAAAGGTGGTCAGGGGGAGGTAGAAATGAGGGTGGGTAAAGGAGGAATCCAACATCTAATCCGAGTGAGAGGACTTTGTCACGTGACGAGCTCTAAGCCAATAATTGTCGAGTACCAGGTGCTCCCACCAACTACTGACGTTTCTGGGATTTGTGCAGTGGACTAGTAGAGTGATCTTAAGTAATTTTAGATGGGTCTGAGTCCAAATGTATTAAAGTATGATGTATTTTACTATATTTGTTGCACTAATGTAATAATTCCCAACCGTTTAATGTGACACAGACAATTATAACAAATTCAATTAGGTTTTACAAAATTAAATCTTCCTTGAAGAGTTTTAACGTGGAAATATGGACAAGGATAAATTGAATGAGTGTTAGCTTTACATAGATCACAATTAGTGTGTGAGGTGAATAATAGTGATAACTTTAATTTAATAGGGCGTTTGATTTATGCCACCTGACATCCTTGGCAATGAGTAAGAGACTTGTGGTGTATGAGTAGAGTGCGGGTGCTTCTGGGTAGTATACACATTGTTGGCTGACTCAAAATGTGACGCTTTAAGATGTAAAAACTTAGTTCATCGACTGTGAGTAAACTTACATTTATGTGGCGATTGGTCTTAAACCTATATCAAGTGACACCATCGAGTTTCCACAGTGTGAAAAATATAAGATATTTGAGAGCTGTGGCTTGTTCAAAGGCGGGGAGAGCTTGACCGTTTTCATCGTAACTACTAAACACTTTACGTAGGATCTTCTAGAATGATCCACTAATAGTATCAGGCAAATCAATGCTTTTATTTATATTAAGAAAATTTAAGTTGTACATGTTGTGATAACGACTACGCAATAAATTGTAGGCTATCTGATAGTTGAGCGTAGAAAGGGGAGACTCTTAACTAAACTATGTGCTTCTGAGCTTAGAGTTGACATTAGGTAGAAAAAAAATTTCAACTGGTGCTAAGCTTCAATTATGGTGAATAGCTGTGTCGAACAAATTGTGATAACTCATCCAATGTAATGAATCGCCAGAGAAGGTTGGCAGTTTAATTTTCGGTAAGCGTAAATAAAGAGTTGTAACCAAAGACCCACTAGGCACGGCGTTACTTGAAACGTCCATTAGAGGTCCAGGATTTGGAAGTAACATTGATATACAACAACTTAAATACGTGGGTAATTCATATATATCGTCTTGATTCTGAGTTACATCTCAGCATTGTAATATTCAATTTCATCCGAAACAATCTTAGTTAACAGCACTACAAACTAGAGGTGGAGATCTATTATTTCTCCAACCTCTGCACATGAAACTTGGAGGGTTTAGTGGCACTACCCCAACCGCTGGAAGCAAGAACATCTTCGAACTATGTATACCTCTAAAAGCTATTACTAAGGTTTTTTGAATAGTAATTGTGGACCTAGGTTTTTTAAACTTGTCACTAACATTAAAGATATAAAAAGTCAGTCTGGATCAAAGAAATTGGTTTTAACATCCTCTAAAATCCATTTTTAATAGACTAGAACATTTTAAAAACATAAATAATTCATTACCATCCTAGCAGGTGACCTGGTGGTCTAGGGGTAAGATGTCGGACTTCTGTGTTGGGGGTCCGGGGCTCAATCCTCGATCCTGGCACAGATTTATCTGATTTCCAAACCCTTCCTTCACCTCTGACAAGACGTGCATTAATCACAACTTGTGAATGTGTGGAATGCCAGGCCCCCACCGTGTTTCGGATCTCACGTTAAACTGTAGGTCCTTCCTTTCATCTCACAATCACTCTACCATTACAAATTAGCGTAATTGCGTACAACCCGAACGGTTAGTAAGATGCGGTGCTGCTTATAATAATAATAATACAATATGACAACATAAAGATTATTGATTTAAACAAGTGGTTTAAACTTTGTTTCTAAACATGCATTAAGTAAAAGACAACAGTACGTTACTTATACTGATGTTTTCAATCCTCTCTGCGTGTCATTAATTTTCATTTTAGTTGTGTCATAGTCCACAATAGATTAAAAGTTACATAAAAAAATACAAAATTACAAATACAAAATACAAAAACACAACATGTTAATTGCGTCTGGGAAATAATTGAAGATAATAAGGGCAAGAAAAAGAACAACAAAAAAGGCTAATATAATTAGTATTGAATAATTACGCTGTGGCTTGTGATAAGACTTGCTGCCTACAATTGTATGAACACCGGCTATCTAACCTATACATGTATATTATCAAAGCAAGGATTCCTACGATACCAATGATGTTACACAATAGTTACTTTTAGCTTTTGTATTTAATTCATTAAAAAAAATATTGTTCAGCTATCCTATGTCCCCATTTAGTATAAACGTAATTATGGATAAATTTGATATTTATGATAATTAAAGCTAAAATGTACAAATAATGAATAATTTCCTCAACAATGCAAGGGTACTTTAACGGTCGACCCCTGCATGATTAGACCTGCAGTGGTCTGTTCACCACCACTGCTTCAAACTAATTACGTTTGGACTCAACTTCCTTTTCCAACACAGTGTAACAGGCTACAAGTAACAAGACGATTATTTAACTTTTCACCTTCCTACCCATTTGGACTCCCATTTATTCAACCTGGTCTCCACCACTAGCCATGGGTGATCTATGAACTCTACTGAGCCGACGCATTGCGGCGACGCTCCACCAGCGAAGGAGGCCACGCCCAGGAAAAAAAGTGATTGCTGTTAAAACATACCTCCCACTGATTTTAATTCTGTCAGTATTGTTCCATTTCCTGCCTTCCGCCCTTCTTGTTCATTCTACCCGTTTCTCGGTCTTGCCAGAACATTCCCTTTGTATAATATGTCCTTCTCCCTCATTCCCTCCCCTCTGTCCCTTCCCCCACTATCTGTGAACATGTGATCTCGTTTTGTCACTATATATAGCTGTGGTTTCGTTGTATGGGTACTCATTGCAACACTTTCTTTGGATTAGGTAATCTACGATTTCCTATTAGAACTAATTAGCGCCTTTCTTATAAACTCCCTTTTGGCTTAGTTATTTTACTCTTTACAAAATTTCTTTCTAAAACTATAAATTTGAATGCTGGGATTGGTTGAGAATTTTTCTTAATTATTGGGCTAGAATAAAGCCGCGATTAATTTTTGAATTATGTCTATTGGGGAAATTAGTTTTACTCGAGCTTTAAAGTAGTTTATTAACCTTTTGGTGGTTTGCGTTACAAGGCTCACTCATGTAGGCTATGGCCAACTTGCTGATGGATACCAAGTAATCTATTTCTAGGTAAACTTAATATAATGCCACAAGATGGCAGGGCCCTTGAATCTCAAATTATATTTGAATAATCGTGGTGTTAAAATTGTTATTGCTTGAAAGAACAAATTGCTTCTACAAGTTTACGGGTCACTTTAAACTTAAATTAAAATTGAATTGTTGTGTTGTGTTTTTGAAACTTTTATTGTTTGAAAATACATATTGTTTCCAGAAGATAGCAAGGGACATAGTATTTAAAGATAGTCACTATTGTTAAACTATTTGATTTAATTGTTTTCTATTAAATTTCTTAAAGCCATGAGTTGAAGGGACTTTTATTCTTAAATTATGTGTCTATGGTTAGATTATCGAAATATTTATTTCCTGTTGCACTTAGTTTAATGCCACGAAATGGCGCGTCACTAGACATCTAAAAAGTATAAATCTATTGTCATATTCAATTGATTTATTTCTCATAAATATAAATGAGACACTAGGAGGTGACTATGGAGTCATGATAAATTTTCGATATGGTCAAATAAGCATAATAAATGAGTTTATGTTAGCTTCGTATGTTCTGATTGTTATGTATATTTTACGTTTGTAGGCTCAAAGTTTGTGGGTTAACTTTGTATACCTTTCTTAAGGCTATCTTTGATTGTTGGATAATAAGTATTTTACGTTTAATGCTAGCTTTGTTTGCATTCTATGGTGTTATAATCTTATTTTGAACGCCTTTGGAGGTTAATATACTAGATTAAGTTGGGTTATTAATATCGATATTGTATGGCTCTGACATAATATGTTCTTATATAATTATGGCATTGTTGACCCTATCCAAAGTTCAGTTTTCGCTTATTACAACTCTTTGTTGGCTTCACCGTGAGGGTGTACGTATAGCAGCCTGCATTTGGCAGCCAACCTTCATGAGTAACGAAACTATCTGTCTACTCCATTCTAATAAGTATTGTACTTGTCATATATATATTATCATTGTTATTGAATCAAACATATCATATCTTGTCAACTCTATACCTATCATTTCTTACAGAGGGAGGCTTACAACCGATAACTTTTGAATGTGATACTTGGACAATACTTCTCCTTTATAACAATTGAATCTGCTTGCGTTACAAACTCCCTAATCTGAACGAGGCGTTTCTTTTTGAGGTGGCACTGCCGAGTAAAAGTTACGAACCTCATTATGACATATATTAATAAAATAAAAAATATAAACTTAAAATAATTAAATAACAAATATTAAAACAAATCGGAGTCCACACAACAGTTTTATGAGAGAGCAATGCGATAACAACAACAACAAAGCAAGGGAAAAATATACAATTATGAGCCCTATCATCGTGGCAAGTGAAACTGAGCCATAAGTCAGGGGAACTATGGGTGAGTTTACCAATATGGGTTTTTAATACAAAAGAATAACTAAATGGTTAGTATTGTGCTTATAATGAGAATTTAACACGATTAAAAACCCTTCGTAATTATTAATACATTTATTAACAGGGTTTGTTGTCCTCTTAATAGACTAAACTGTACCATAGAAAAATGTATCTTATTCTAAAGAAATAGATCCGGCAAAGGATTACCAAAAATATGTGTGGTGTTAAGAGAGACGAGAGTTATCACAACTACTTTAAATTATCACAACATAAAATAAACAAAATTATTAACTACAAGCCTACCTTAGTGAACAGTAAATGAGACAATCTGGAGAAAAGAAATGATGGCTGGGAGGCCCAAATGTTAGCTATCGGGGAGTAGTTAGTTATTTTACACTAGAGAGTTTCATTGCTTTGTGCCCCAAGGCTAGAAACGCTTGATTCACACGTAAATTTGAATCTGAGTCTATGCCAGGTCAGCCACACGTGAATGATGAAAAAGCACGCTACAAGCGAACATAGAGACATTAGGTCAGAAGGGGAAGGAACTGAAGCAAATGACAAGAAATCAGTCATATGTTGACATCTAGCGATAATAAATATAAATAACTAACACAAGGAAAAGATCATAACTGGCTCAGTTGATAAATTCATACAAAACCATAGCTTTTCATTCCGACAACAAAGATTTGCATAAATTTGTAGAAAATGTTGAGTTTTTCGGGATTAAATAGTATAATATTTGTATGGACTTCAAGAAACACATAATTTGACATGGTTGACGAGTATACTTATTTAGGAACAATTTTATCTAGCAATAACGATATTAAATTAGAAATTAGGAAAAGGTTATAGTCGGTAAATGCATGATATTACGTGGCTAGTAAGTTGTTGATATCTCGCCTGCTGTCCAGGAATGTAGAACTGAGAATATACAAAACAATAATTTTACCGTTTTTTTTTTCTACAGGCGTGAAACGTGTTCTCTTAACTTACATGACGGAAAAAAGTAGGGTGATTGAAAACAAGGTGCCTTGGAAGATATTTGGTCCAAAAGGGAAAGAGGCTACTAGGAAGTGAAGGATGTTTCATAATGATGAGCTACATACCCTGTACCCCATCACAATACATTGTTAGGATAATCAAGTCTCTTAATTTACCATTTCCAGGATTGCATAATTGGAAGACTCTGGAACCTTGTTCAGAGTCCTGCCTGGCAAACCCAATGAGAAGAGACCATTGGGAAGACTTAGTCGCAGATGGGAGGAAATAATTAGAATGGGCCTGAATAAGATAGAGTTTAATGAGGTGGACCGGATAGAACTAGCTCAAGAGAGGTATTGGGTATAATGAGGGGGACTGGATAGAATTAGCTAAAGATAAATGGATAGGGTGTAGTTAGGTGGACTGGATAGAGAGAGCTATAGCTAAAGGGGAATGGACCATTGTTAAAAATGGCAATTCGCTCAAATGGCTTAAATTTTGTAAATATTCTAGATACAGTTTTCCAACCTGATATAAGCCCATGCGAGGGAGCAGACCAATCAGTTGAGCAAAGAGAACCGAATGGAGAGGTCTATATCGCTTTCTCTTCCATAATAGTTTCATTATCACGAGTATGGTGATTTATTTACGAAAGGAAGGAAAGAATGGGGAACAGTTCTTTTACTTATTCTTTGTCCTCTTTCATGACAGTTTCCTAGGGTGCACCAAGTTGACCATAATACATCAGGGCCTCCGAGATCCAATAATAAAACACCCCAAAACTTGACTCACTGTTTCTCCTCAATTATTTTGACTATCACCGTAATTTTTTTTAGTTATTTACAAAAGCCTTATAAGCCATCATGATATTATTAACATTCTCATATTCTAACTGGTTCGTTTTGAAAAAAATTGTTTACTTTGTAATAAACTATAATACAATTTTGATTGCAGACATATCCTAATATCCTAATTGACATAGACGAGCACTGTAAGTGTACAAAACATCATGAATTTAAGTTCATTTTGAGATAATACTCAGGTTTCTAACACCAATAGCTTTCACAGTAGGATGTGTTTAGTATCGAGTTATTCGCGCTGCCAGGTATTCGGCACACCGATTGTTGTCAGAAAGATGGTCACTAAGTTGATTTTTTTTTCTTCTCTATGATTTACTATTACTATATTTGTAATTTACTGTCGATTTTGCGAACACATCCGAGTTAAATCATTTATCTACTATCACAACATTCAGTAACGTTGTCTACAAGGTGAACAAGTACATACTTTTATCGATTCCAAACATAAATAAATATATTGATAAAACATTGATAAAAATACAAATTAAATAGGGTCTATAGAAGATAAAAAATAATATAATTTTTTGGTATTAATGGAGTTGTCGTAATGCTTCAACCCTCAACATTTGAGAGCTTACATCTGGACAAACGGAATAACAAAAGATAATATATTTAGTTCAGCTAACTTTGCGTCAGTTTGTAATGTAGTGTTAGCTTTTCATTTACAAAACATTAGAATGGCTTTATAGTGTACCAATGATGACACAAATTACTAAAATATATTCACTTGACCTTGTCACCAGTGTGGGGGATGGGAGGGTGAAAGCTAAAATATCCTTCTGTTGGAGGTTTTGTCTTTCATATCTAATAATGTAATCCTTAGTTTAATTTATTTTCATCGTTTTTATTTTTTGCCTTTACCAAGAATGACCGTGTATTCCCTGTATTTTTTGTTTTCTTTCTTTATTTTTAAGTTATTTTTACTATAGAGTTTATCGCGTTAATGGCCCATTGTGTGTAGTAACAATAATAATAAGTTATATAAACTACTTTTATATTTGTCTAACCTCGTCTTACACTTACTTTAAGGCACTTTTTTTATGTACAAAGAATCCCTATATCTCATACCATTAAACATGTCTAGGATCCACTATTTCAGGGAACATGGATTCCATATAAAATCTTTTTTAGCTTTGGAATCATTTTCTTTACCCAAATGTTTTGATCCCGTTCCACCTCGACGTACTCAACATCAAAGTCACGAAATATGATTAAAATATTAACTTTCCTGTTTGTTGTGTTTAGTTGACCTTATATATGATTTTAAAAATAGAGGGGTGTTTTGATCTGAATTAGGTTGTTTCCATCGTTCCCACGCATACTGACATTCTTCACTATACAAGCGTCACAAATACATTGTATATTTGATTTGTCTAGCTTAAATTTGTTAAGGAAAGAAAGATAGTTCACTTTAATTATAGTGTCGTCCCCTACCAATCCATCAGGACTGGCTCCCAGTTAAGAAAAACTAGTATCTGCCAACATACCACATGGACCAATATTTTGTTTTAATTTATCCTCATACTTTTTTATAGCAGTGGATTCCTTTATTATTCCATATTTTATAATATCTGTGCTAACCTCTTTTGGGTTTACGATTCTAACCACAATGCTGTGACAGGCTGTGTCTTCTTTCATTTTGCAAATTTTTGCAAACATTGATGCCGTTAGTCTATTAAGCCTTGCTTCCCTTCATACAATATTACCACTATGTCCTAATGGCCTGCGTTCAAGTTCATTACAAATATTTCCTTTTGAAACTTCCTTTCCTAGTCTGGACAGAATCTATTCTTTCTTTTTCTGACATTTGTTCTTCGCTGATGTCTGGTTGTTCAGCTAATGGATCATAGTCCATATTCATCCCAGTTCGTTGTTTTTTGATTGTTTTAGGATTTTAAAATTATAGGTGTCTTGATGCTTTTATTTCGGTGTTTTTGTATAACTCTTGATCTTGTTGTTGCAAATATATTTTTGGTTATATTACCTGGTCTATATCCAATCAATCTTTGTAGTGGTGAAGCCTGCCACTTTGGACCTCCAGTATGAGAGAGCCCAGTAGTTAAGCAACAGCTCTTGTATCTTCCACTTTTGCTGACAACCGTTCGTTTACCACCTGAAAACTTTGAAACGAGACTCATATAGCGTTCGGCCTGGTTATTGGTGTGATTTCCCACAAGCTTATCGGCTTTGATGAATTAGGGGTCGAGTGTCTTCATTATAGCAGACCGCACAGACGTTGGAGACATAATTGGTACCTTGTGATTTCTCCACCTTCATTTCGCTTGCAGTTCGAATGATGTCCAAAAACATTATACGTACACTCCGTCGAAATTGAAAGGTAGCAACTTCTAATACATTGAGCCCATGAGGTATGATATTCCTCCACACATAACTGTAGGATAGTTTGCCTAGCTACGCCCAACACCTAAATTAGAGAAGGCCTTAAGTCGTTTGAACCAAGTTTATTTGAAATCCACCGAGTAAACAGCTGATCGGTATTACCTTGCTGATCGGTATTCACCGACCTTCCCCTACTATTTGGCCGACAGCATGTAATTAACTAATTATCTCCAGAAATATTAATAAACGATAAAAAAAAATCCTATTATTTTTGGTTATAGTAAGAAAATTAATGTTTTTAGATTTACTAATGGTAACAATTGTAATATTGTATTTAACTCTTTTTAGTTTGAGATGTTTACGGCCTCCCTATCACAAACATTAAGGGGCCAAGAGGTGGCTCTCTATTCAGCAGCTATGAAAACATTAGATTAATATTCCCTCAGCAGATGTGCACATTAATGTAATAACTTAACTTGTTGAATGACATTATTGAATCGTAAAATGTCATACTTTAAAAAATAACTGTGTTTAGCTCTAAACAAAAGCATTAGGAAAAATCTTTTACATTCAAGGCTTACGAGAAATTAGGTGGGTCTTGCAAAAAGTTTGCTTTGTAAAGTAAGAAAATTAAAGTTGAAACATTTACTGAACTATATTCACGAATATATAGTGAATTTGCTCATGCATTTGTTATTCAGTTTAAATAGAAAAAATACACAATAAAAATAATAAGAAACATTATTACTGTAAGTTAGAATATTGTTTGTAAATGCTGTGTTATAATTCTAATTTATCACAGTCACCGTATTAATCATCATGGGAATAAAGAGGGCTACTGTTTTCACACTTCTGAGACTCCTAATTTGTACACAAACACATATCGAGATATAACTATGGCAACAGGAGCACAATTTGGAGAGACAGTTTGTTTTTCAAGAGCATTTTATGAGCTCTAATATATCTAAAGGTTCTGGTGGCATGTCTGTAATTTTCGGTACATAATAACCATTACTAGCTTCCCAACCATAGCCCGGTTCAGGAGATGGTAGGTCTATATTTGGATGAGCAATAAAATAATCTTTCCAAATTATGCACTGATAAAATATCCCTCAATATAGAAGTTTTTTTAGAGCAGATAACTTTGGTGGCATCTTTTCAGACTTCCATTTTTTTTAATATACTATATTCTCCCACTGTCGATGCTGTAGATAATGGCATATAAAGTTTGCAGAAATTTTTTTCTATTCCTTCTTCAACCCACTCCCAACTTTCCTTTGCCAGAAAAACATTCTTTGATATCACAGCGAGGGAAGGCATGAACTCCTGGCAAAACACTGGCTTATTGTGGAACCATTACTAGATAGTTAATACTTTGTAATTGAAGTAGAACAGTTAACAATGCTGGCTAATTTGTTGGTTGTGCAGGTATCAGTGAGGTAGCATGAACTGCAGTTATTGTCAAAACTGTGGTTATGTGAGAATTGAAGTCGGCCCATGTTGGAATATTTGAATTTCCACTCATGTCTTCACTTACACATTGGGCTCATCTTGCAGAGAAGCCCCTCTGATTTTGTGGAATGTATTCCTTATAAGCCATACCTTCATGTCGGCAATATCAGGGTAGCCTACATAAGCTTGGGTGAAGTCAGGATAAGTTTTGAACTTCATAATCGGTTTGGATGGCATAAAACAATCTTTAATAACAGTTGAACAGTCAGGAAGGTATAGTGCACAACTTCCAGACGTTTTCCACAGTTGAAGAACTTGTATAATGTAATCTGCTTCTTTTTGCTGATAAATGGCCAGCGCTGTGGCATGTGTAGTGCTTTTTTTCCCCATTAGTGGTGTCTGCAATGTATGCTGCGACAAATATAGATCGGCTCTTTACTATATTTGCAGGTAAATACAGTCCATTATTCCTGTAGATATAATCCATATCACACACTGCGATTTGAGACTCACACCTGAGAAGAGAGTTATACTTGATCGAGAAGCCCAATCCATGAAGCAGATTGATAATAATTTTGTTTCTAGTGGCTTGATAAACTGCTATTTCTATGCCAACTTGTTGAGGCCTAATATGTATTGACTGCATATTGTCAGTAGGTACATGAACGGTACACTTGTCTCTCTTTGTATATCATAGCCATAACAGTTTGGGAGATACTCATGGCTGCTTTAGTTACAGTGGTTGGTTTTCTTTCTGACGAAATTATTTCTTCTCTCCCACTAAAAAGCCATATAAAGAATGCATATAGTTCACTTGGAATGAGGTCAATGAGTATTTTCTTTATTTGTTTACAAGATATCATAAGATAAACCATGTTGTTCATTGCCCGTATGTTTTCATAAGTGGATCGTATGACAGCCATATGTATAGCCCACTTTTGTAGACATTCAAGAATGAAACTAGTAAATACAATTTCTGCTGCAGCTTCTGTTGTAGAGTCTTTACACGTAGTGTTCGTAGCCTGCGTTAGCATATTACTTACATTTTTGAGGCAATAGTACAAATCATTGATACATTGATGTCAATGTCTATTTTGGGAGTTTTCGGGGGCAAAATTTCTTCTTTATCATACATAATTAAAATGAGTAATCTTTTTGGGATTACGCTTTCAAATCAAATCATTCAATGGCCTGAAACAAAATAAAAACACTTGGTATCACGTGAATGACGATTAACATTTTAAAATCACCGCTGCAACATATCTATTTTTGGCAACATGCTCCTCAATTGTTATATAAAAAAAGTCATAATATTTTTTTAAAGGAAGGAAAACTTATACTCTTTAGCTCTTGTTGCTTATAGGACATCTTAAATTTAAAATTAATTTACTAACTACAATCATAAATAGCTGAAACATCGTAAAAAGTAAATTATATTTAGGTATTTTTGGATATTTTATATCAATTTCATGTTTGTGGCCATTTTATTATATACAACTGTTGTAGATAAATTAACTGTCCTTAATTTGATTCATTGTAGGCCTTTCTATAATAAATATGAGGGAAGTTAGAACAAAAAATGTTGGAACAAGTAGTCTTATTTCCCCCTCTCACTTCCCCGCACGGACTTCACCCCATGCATGAATTCTGGAAGTGGCAACAAGTTTTTTTTAATCTTCGAGGCACCAGTTAATAAATAAAATAGAACGCAATATTGTATCACAAATTTTTCACGGATTCTAATATTCAACCAGTTGCTCACACCCTCAAATTAATAATGTAAATATGCCATCGTTTTCCACCTATCTAGCACCATTTTGCACCCAAGTACTAAGCTTTACAAACCATCCCCAGATACGATACGACTGTTTATGTTTAGGGGGTGCCAAGTTAAGAGTAGCCCCCCACTATAAAAATGTTAGATTTTTTTATATCGTCTTAAAAGTCCTGTTTTGCACTGTTTTGCACACAAATATGGCCTTTTGCACCCAAGTATGGCGTTTTACACACTAGTATTTTCCAAGAAAAAAAAAATTTAAAAGGGAAAAATTGGGGAGGGGGTAGGTTAAACGTAGCTCCCTCACTCCCTAATTAAAGTTTTTCTTAGAGCCAAAATAAAAGTCCTGTTTTGCACCCAAGTATGGAGTTTTGCACCCTAATAGATTAGCTAGAAAAAATATTTAAGATACAAAAAAATTAAGTCATTGGCTCTACCTACAGCCCTCACACCATCAAATTAAGAATGTAAATATCCCATAGTTTTCTACATATTTAGCACTGTTTTACACCTTAATAGTTTTTCAAGAAAAATAAATAAATTTAAAGTTAAAAACTGTTTGGTGCCAAGTAAAATGTAAACCCCCTAATTAAAAAAAAATGTTTTTGTAAATTCCACTTAAGTTTTCCTCGGGAAACAATAATTTTCTTAGTACAATAAAAACAGTTTTCACAACAAAAAAAATCAAACAACATTGATCAAACAATTTTTTTAATATTTAAAATTGTCAAAATGTATTTATTTATTTTTTGTTAACTACCCTCAAAATTTTATTTTGTTAAAAATAAATATATCTTCTTATTTATCATGATAAACAATTAACAGATACTAATTTAAATAATATATTAAAACACTTTTTGAAAGATTTTGAATTTTCTCAAATTTATCATGTATAAGCTACACTTAAATTAATATATTTTATAAAAATCAACCTACGTAAATATTAAATCGTTTAAAATAGTCCTCTATTGACAACATTTTCAAATTTATTTTCAAAAACCCACTTCAGCGGCAGAATTGTCCAAGGCATCAATTTACTGCTAGACTGGCCTGCTGGAGATGGGACGATCGATGTTCGAATACCGGTCGTGTCTACTGAGGTTAGTTTTTCCTCAATGGTTTTCCACTCTCCTTCCACCATTAGAGTAATTACCATAGATGAGTATAAGCTGAACAGGCAGTAAAACGCTGTGATTTATTTTATTTCTTTTTTAAATTACAATTTTGCAAATATCAGTAATCAGCACTACTATTAAATGAATTGTTTAAGAAAAACCAATAATTATGAAATTATTTTTATTGTAAATAACTTGCAAGATACCTATTTTGAGCCAAATCATTAAAGCTATTTTCAAAACATTTCAATAAAAAAACTCAGTCTTTGGTAAACTACCCTTTGGTGAATATTCCCCTAAAAACCAGTGCACATTTCTATTTGTCATGTTGAAAACTCCCCAAATTTACATATTTAGCCAAACTGCTAGAGCCATTTTTTAAAATCTTTTGACATTCCAGAAATAATTCTTCATTAAGCTGCACTGAACTGAATTTTTACTCAAGTGTACAGTGTTAATTGTCAGATCAAATACTAGCTATATATAAAATTTAAAATAAACTGGTAGAGACTTCTCGAAATATATGTAATTTTATAAATTCACTCTTAAGTAAATTACCATTAATATAAGGATTTGTGTCAAAATAAATACAAACTCCCAAAGTATAGCCATTCAATTTTGAACAAAATCATTCAAACAATTTTATATATGTGTTCAGAGACAGACAGAATTGTAAAATCCATTTATTTAATTCAGGGAAAAATAAAACGTTAAACTTTATCATAATTTCGAGGTTGAAAATTTACATGAATATAATCTCAGTACATTCAATAGTATTTCAGGCGTTTTAAAATCCTTTGAACAATACTATCTCGGATTCATTTGGACTCCCAACCGCATGCCTTTAGCATGATCTTCATGAAATGCAGACGACTGGCTAAACATATAGTCCATTTTTTGTTTAGTATTTACTGCGTTATTGACAAAACTCATACATTTTATTTGATCGAAAAGTTCTAATGATAATGTTGTTCCATAAACTTCTGAAGCTGCTGACTCTTCTGTTGTAGAAACAAGTTTTGGAAAAGCGAAAAATTCATAAACACTCTTACCTGATACCCCAATTGGAAGGCGATACACGTTTTAAGGTCCAGTTATATTGTCTATTTTTTTACATCTCGGTGAATATTGAGGGAGACTTTTGGCGTAAATACAATTTTCAAAGATTTTGCAATCTTCTGTCAACACATTATACGTTAATGATGGATAGACGAAATGTTAACATTGTATTGTGATATCGTCAGTATGACAGCTGCTTTTATATAAATTAATTTTTAAACATAAAAACTAGTAGCCAAAACACCATCATAAGTTTCTTCCTATCAAGCTTTTTCAGAGGTGATTCAGAGGTTAAGGGACCTTGATCAGCAGAAGCACCTTTATCAGATAAATCGATCTCCTCTTCACTTGAAGAAGAAGACAACGGAATTGGAATTGGAGTTCCTTTGATTGATTTAATAATCTCCTCCTCTTTCTTGCTTCTGCATTCTTTTTACACGTGCTTTTATATTTTTAGCTTCATATTACTTTTTGGTGAGTATTTTACCTATGCTTCTAATCTTACCAGGTCGTCCTTTTTCTGGACGAACAAGAAGAAATTCCTTGTCTTCCTGAATATGAATAATTCTTAGAACATCAGAATGGGCAATCAAAGATATCTGAAAGTTTAGCTCTACTTTATAAGATTATGCCTTCACTTACATGCACCTTAAATGTTGTAACAAACTCAAAACAAAACTATAACACAAATAATTTTAGTACTTAAAGAAAACATCGTGGACTCGTTTACGTATGAATAGAAACTCGTACTTACAAACACAACGATTAGATAGCTTGAGTGCGATGTTATTAGTAATGTAGTGACAATGTACACTCCGTCGAGCTTGAAAGAAAGCAACTTCTAACTCACTGAGCCCGAGAGGTATGATATTACTCCACACATAACTGTAGGATAGTTTGCCTAGCTACGCCCAACACCTAAATTAGAGAAGGCCTTAAGTAGTTAAATTATTTCTTGACTGTTGAGAAGGAGTGATGGGGGAGGGGTTATGTCTTTTAGCGATGCCTGAATGGTTTGATTTAATAAATTAATTGTACTTTATTGTTCTGATAATGATAAAATTAATAACTAATATTTACATACTAAGTAAATTAATTATGTTTGCTGTCATTAATATAAGGGCTAGTATTTTTTTAGCTGTTAAAAGTTTAACCATGTCAAACGTTATTTGGGCACTGTTACCCACATTGAATGGTTTTACAGGGTAACATAAAGCAAGTCTCCCCTTTTCCAAAATCTGCATTACTGTTTATAGCCAATTATAAATTTATTAATGATTAATTATTATATTCCACACATGTAACGTAAATAACATATTAAATCTAAAAGATTTTTACTTTATTTGTAAGAAGCTGAGTTTAAAAAAAACTTCTGTAATTTAAGGGCCCCGATCCTAATTTAAAATATTTTATATTATTTCCAGGTGGACAAAAAATAAATATTGTTAAAATCTCATCCATTGGACATATTTTAGTTATAAAAGTGAATTTATTTGTTTCTTCAAAGTTATTATGACTGTGTGTAACTTTGTGGGAGCATAGTTCGATTCCATACTTTATTTAATGTTACCATAGCGGCTATAATATAACTATTGGTAAAACGCTTTAATAATTAATACTTTGATTAAGTAAAGGTGTGGTTTATTAAGATTTGCGTTGATTATTATCATTTTATAATACATTTAAAGTATAATGTTAACTGTGATTGTTTTTGTCAAATCTGTTTTTTACTAAATCAATTCTGGAAATCCTAATAATAAAACTGGCCATGTCGTAGGCAAGTAATAATACAATATCAGAGTGAGGAGGTTTAAATGATCATTGAAAAGCAAGGATAAATTTTGTTTTGGTTTACGAGCTTAAAACCACTTTACATAATAATATCTCTGCTTTTTTAAGGTTTGGAATATAAATATATTTAGGTAAAGATATATTATAGTTCTGTTCTATATTTAAGAATATCTGTCTATAGCCAAGGATACCTGGAATTTCACAAACTATTGCGGTGCATTTGTTTCTATTCTTCATTATGTCTCCTAAGAGAGGATTGCGCATACATACAGTCAGGGTTTGTTTTTCTTTTAAAGATACGGCCGGATTTATTCATCTCCTGAACCATTTAACCAATTGCGGTGTGGTTGTTACTTTTGTACTGGAACAATATCCAGGCAGGCTTTAGCATTATTAGTGTATAATTAGGTGTTTCGATGGGAGTCCCGGTGAAGGGTCAGGCGAATGTTTGTATACATTTATGGAAAAACGCAATTACTGTGGGGTGGTTTTTATTATTCGTTAGTGTATTTATCCAGGCATTGTTTAGTATAGTAATTATAATTGCGTGTATTGGTTTAGGTCCTGGTGAAGTGCCAGCCGGATATTTGTATATATCTATGGAACCACTTAACCACGTTAAATGTAGGTTCTTTTATTTTGTAGAATATTTATTCAAGCAAGTTTTAGCATGATTTAATCATGTTTGGTGTTGTGAGTCTCGGTGAAGGACCAGCCGGATATTTATCAACAGCTGATTCCGTAGTTAATTATATTCTATAGGATATCAACCGGGAAAATTGTAGTATGATAGACTTAGGTTTTGGGGTTCGAATCCCTGTTAAAGTTTCGGATGGATGTTGTGCATATTTTATCTAGGATATTTATAACCCCTAAGTGATTGCATTGCATTTTTTTTAACTAGGCTTACCTATATTTTATATACAGGAAAGTTTTAACGTTAGTTTAATCAGGTGTTTTATTGTGAGTCCCTGGAAATACCGACAGGCCTAGCTATAATGGATTTTGTGGATCAGCCGGAAGGTGAAATTCCGTTCCTCCGTGAAGGAGATGACAAAATCTAGAGTGAACTATAGGAGAATATTTATAAGTAACATAATATTACCTATTTCAACCATGTTTACTACTAATTACTGGTTGATAGTGATTAAAAAGATGCAAATTTAATGTGATGTAACCACATTTGCTTGGAGGAAAGTTGGGAAACAGTTTAGGAAAACGTGTCTCAATATTCTCGGCCAGGACTAGAACCCTGTTTCATCCATCACTGAAAATGAACCATATAAGAATTTTTTTTGCCGCATGAGCATCGAAGCAGTATAATATATATAATTAACCGTATTTCCTAGAATATTAATTTTACTTTGTAATTTTGTTTAATATATGATATTAAATATTTTATTTTATGTGTGTTTCTTGCAGATATCACACTGGTCTATAATCTATTATTAACTCGGGGCTTTCTTTTTTAAGTTCAATCAATAATGTTTTTAAAAAACTGAGATTATCAACTCTCAGACCCTCCCCGGTGGCGTAGTTAGTTAACGCGCTATTTTACTGCTTAGCTCGACTGACAAGGATGTGTAGATCGCGTTTCTAATATCGCTCGGGTGAGCTCGGGTAGTTTTTCCTAAGTGGTTTTACACTCTCACTCCACGCCAGAAAAACTTCACTGTTTCTTGGGTAGCCTTCATATATTCAATCTTAAATCAATAGGATAAGGAGAGAGTGTTTAAAGCAATTTTTGAAGGTAGGTTCTCTTTTTTTTTTAGCTCCGCGTCTTCCTACCCGTTTTGGTAATACGCCCAAGTACTAATTAATCTAATGGGTTAGGAATTGGAAAGATTGAAGTTAGAGGAAGGGAACCCGCATTTGCGTGGAGTGAGAGTGTAAAACCACTTAGGAAAAACTACCCGAGCGATATTAGAAACGCGATCTACACATCCTTGTCAGTCGAGCTAAGCAGTAAAATAGCGCGTTAGTGGATGCATAACTTGCGTTATAAGTACATTGTCAGTAATAGCGACTCTAGGAATTATGCAAAAATTCAGCGTGATGTAAACTATGGAAAAAGGTCAAAAAGTTGGATTGTGCTAATCATATTGTCAGGAACTACACAGACAGATTACATAATATCATAAAGGACACAGATTTTGGTATCACAGCCCATAAAGAACTGTCTCAACTTATCCCGTGACTAGAAGGTGCCATCACTGATGCTGGTGACGATACGAGAAACAGTGATGATTTACGTGATGACCTACGTAATTGTACACTCTGTCGGGGTTGAAAGGTAGCAACTTCTAATTCACTGAGCCCGAGAGGTATGATATTACTCCACACATAACTGTAGGATAGTTTGCCTAGCTACGCCCAACACCTAATTTAGAGAAGGACTTAAGTCGTTAAATTATTACTTGACTGTTGGGAAGGAGTGATGGGGGAGGGGTTATGTCTTTTAGCGATGCCTGAATGGTTTGATTTAATAAATTAATTTTACTTTATTGTTATGATAATGATAAAATTAATAACCAATATTTACATACTAAGTAAATTAATTAGATTTTCTCTCATTAACATACGGGCTGGTATTTTTTTAGCAATTAAAAGTTTAACCACGTCAAACGCTATTTGGGAACTGTTACCCACATTGAATGGTTTTACATGGTAACATAAAGCAAGTCTCCCCTTTTCCAAAATCTGCATTACTGTTTATAGCCAATTATAAATTTATTAATGATTAATTATTATATTCCACACATGTAACGTAAATAAAATATTAACTCTAAAAGATTTGTACTTTATTTGTAAGAAGCTGAAACCCTGCACGAGAATAACTTGTCCATTACAGTGGAAGTGCCCTGGTAATTCTTGTAGCACTTGTGCTCCTTTTATTCTTTTTCTGGTTCAGTTTGGCTATTATATAACAATATTTGTTTCTTACTCCAATGCACAGCAATCCATTAGTTGCAGCACCTATGATGCACGCCTGTAACAAAATATTGTTTTGTAACAGTATAAAAATGCTATGTGTTTTGTTAGTTTAATTATATTCTCACGAACTTAATTTAAAAGGTGTTTAATAATGCTAATATTAAGTAATCTTAAAATGAGTCTGGTAATACAATGAGAAGACAGTTCATGTTTGAGGATTCTCCAAGAGACTGCATATTACACATAGACGAGCTAGGATCTAATACACAGCAAACGATTTAGTGGGCTAGTTGTAGCATTTTCATTTAACTTACCACCCCTGATGACGCATTATATGCATGCTCGTATGAACGTGTACACCAGTCAACGTCTTGGTATACTGTGATATAGGTAAATCTATCGGCATCTACATGACCCTTTTCCAACGCTATTTCTCGTTCTCGAACACCATTTTGCAAATACATTCTTCTAATTTTTCTTCCCATACTTATAATAATAATAATAATATGTAAAAAGTTGTTAATGCACCCAAACTAAACTCAACAACTTGTAAAAACAACATGCTTGTAGAGATAAAAATAACTTACCACTTCAATATACTGTTCATGACGCCTCTATTTGTATCCATGATGGGCACCTCCATCAATGCCATCATTTCTTGTGCTTGCTGATGGCCTATCCCTATTTATAAGGCACCCTCCACAAACTCATCATTTAACTCTTCTTCCTTGCTTTCAACTTCAGTTTTGACAACTCTAGTTTATTCACACATTAAACATTTAAAAATCAAACTGTTGACCATTCCAATCCTTTTCTCGGAATGAAACAAAACGGTCCTTTGGTACATATTCTCCCATATGTGGCAAGGATGGTAAGCTGACTTAGAATATGAGCATATTTTTTAAATTTTGGCCATCCTTGAGTCTATTATTTGGGTCTGCAGAGCAAAACTACCAAGATTGGTTGACATTTAGCTGAATGGGTAAAAAAAAATCTTAGTTTTGTACATCTTTGGCTCAGTTAGTGTAGACCATAAAAAAATGATCATATTCTATTAGAGTAGTTGATGTTAGAGTAAGTTAACGTTTATGGTATATTTGGTCTTTTCTGGCAGCTAAACATTTCTATACGATGTCCCTTAATCATTCTTCTGGCGAATTTGTGTTATTATTTTAACACTTAATATGTCTTTGCATCACCTATCCAAATGACAACACTTATTTGAAGTAAAATAATCATTGAACAGTTAAGTAACTTTCAATTGCCATAGAAGAGAAAATTTATGTGAACAGACTATGCTGAAATTGGTTGGAATAGGACAAGATAGTTATTTATAACAGTTAGAATTTTTCACACCCCTAGTTCAGTAATTTAATTTAAAAAAATAGTAGCTTTCAAGAAAGCTACCACAAACACACATTTGCCGGGCTGGCAGCAGCCCAGTCCTAGTGATACAATTTTGTTAGGTATTATTTAATGTTAGTTTTTTAACATGAAACCAAACCACACGTGAGAAGACCTGTTTATTAAGGTGGGTATTGTAATTATTACTATACAGACAACAAAAGGACATTAAATGTTAATTTTTATAAAAATCTCAAAATAATTATTTTAACATCGTGATAATTTTTCTACACCCCGTAAGAAAGTATAAGAAAAAAATATTTAGGTGTTAGTGGAAGGATTTTCAAAGCCCCAATTATAATGTTAAATAACACCTTCAAATAGTTTTTAGGGGCACCCGCTCACCCCTAGACGACACCTTATCTCAGTCGGTAGCGTGTTTGTCTACTGAGCCAAATGTTCCAGGTTCGTTTCCCGGCATGGCTGAAAAATTTATAATTGATAAAATGTGGGTTTACTCTTTCACAGTGATTAATTAACGGTCGTAGACTGGATGTTTTGCCTATCCTAGCCACAATTTAGATTATAAGGCATATGAAGCTACGATAGGCCTAGCCAGCTGGTAGTGGAAAATATATTACGCCTACGTCTTGAATAATGAAGTAACCCAAGCCACGGGCTGAAAATGATAATAGATGGGGGAAAAAAGTTAATTGAGGTTGCCAGTAGCTCCCTCATAAACCAGCACACCCCCTTCAAAAATAACAGCATGTTTGCACAGACAGTAGGGATAACACACAGGAGCGGAAGCGGGAATTATGTAGATACGTTTCTTAGTACAAAGATCATTTGGATCAGTGACGGCTCGTATATAGGCACTGCGGAACTGAAGCACCCCCTATTTCCACTTGCTATTATCGATAACATTTAATATAATGAGTCATTTTTTCTTTAATTCTATATTTACTTTTGTAGTACAATATATATTCCTTAAGCTTAGTGTCAGTAGTTCAGTAGCCATTCCCCAGTTTATGAAAAAGATACCAAAATATTTGTATGGAACTGTGCGCTTCACAGTGCCAGCGACGTGGTGTTTGACTGTTGTACGCATACGATCATAAAAGGGCGTGGGGAGGAAGGCGGGACTGCCAGTTAACGATAGCAATGTTTCTCTCGCAGTGCCGGCTCTGGCGTGATGGTGGAAGGAAGTTTTTTTTTACTCAACGTGTGTTGTGCTTAAAAACCGTGTACTATATTCTTGAATGTGATAAAGTGTAGAAGAGTGTAGAATTTTTATTATTATTCTGCTTCCAGCTATTCTATATGATTCTTTTTTTCTCGGTTCTTTTATTTAACAGAAAGACTAAATGTGCTTGCAGTACTTTCAATGGAGAAAAATTTCCTCAATTGTCATCCAGAGATCAAGGAGAAAATTATTGAACTTTTTGCGCAAATTAAAACAAGAAGAATGGATTTAATTTTAAAATGAACACTATGACATTATTTGATACCCTACCATGTGGTCTCTATATTTTTCTAATTTTTTGAATAATTTCCTATTTATTTTAGTTTGAAATTAAGTACTTCAAAGTTAGGCCAACGCGTAACACGCTGGTTCCCGGCCTGACTAATAATACTATTTACATCCATTCAATAAATTAAAAGTACAGAAGGAACAACGTATTACATTGTTTTAAATAATTTAAATAAGGAATTTTGACTTAAGGAAGAACACTTACCTTTTATTAAACATATTATGATACTTCTAAGAAGTTTGTTGTTGTTTGTTGTTCCTTTATTTGTGTCGGCTATGATTTATTTTAACGCATGCACAGATCTATCAAACAAGTGAGTGGCGGATCTCTTGATTGTAAAATAAGAAAAAAGAAGAAACAAGGCAAGATGTAAATAACTTCAAACTAAGGCGCTTTTCAATTTTGACAGATTAAATTAAACATTTAATTTTTTAAGAAAACATTCTTAACATTCATTGGCATACAGTTCAATATCTATATTAAACCTGCATTGTATTTGATTTTTATCCCTAGTCCATAGCCAACATTTTATATTTGGTTTTAATATATTAGTTTTCTCTTTGGACTTGGAAGTAAAAATAGAACATTTTCAAATTTGATTTTGGAAGACTTTCTGTAGGAGACTGGGTCTTCTTCTTCGCTGTTGGTCTAACATGGAGCCAAATCTGTGGAGCGCTTAGTTTAAATTTTTTTTTAATTAATTAATGGTTGTAAATTAAAGTACAAGTAGCAAAATGGAAAGCTAAGTAAGTGTATGTACAATAACTAGACTGTTTATTTTTGTTTGAATTGTGGAAGAATTAGCGTTACTAAAGTGAAACAAATTTCTGAATTTGGTGTTGTTTCAATATGGAATAATTCATTGGTGAGGTCAAGCCAACTCTTCAACTTTAAATTCACTTTTTTTTTCTATCAAATCAGAATTCATGTACAAAATTTCAGAAAGACTATCCAATTTAGATAATTAATTAACATGTTATTTTTATGTCTAAATATTGATTTTTTGTTTGTTTCAACAATACTATTTTATTTTGCCAAATTAGAATTATAACTATCCGGAATTCCATAGGTAGGATTGGGATGTGGTAAATAAGGAAACAATAATAAGCCCACTAAAAGTTCCAATAATTATTATTTTTATAAAAAAAATTATTGTAGTCTAAATTACTACATTATTTATTACAACAATTCATTTTTATTTTAAATTATTCATGTTTTATTTTAAGTATTCCCCAGTGGTCTCGAGTATTGAGAGTCGTCGTGCCACTGCCTGAATTAGCCTAGGTAAATGTGTTTTTTATTATTACTATTATTCTCCTAGATCCTAGGAGTGGTGCTCAACAAAAATAGCACAATTTGTATACATCTCGATGTTAACTGTGGCTATGTAAACAATATTCGGAAGATACTGATGCTAGACACAGAATATTATAATTTATATAATACAGATTTTTCTGTTTTTTTATATAATACTAAAACACTTCAAGCTTGAACTGTAAAAGTTTAAGTTAAATTAAATAAAAAATAAATTTGTCAAGATTTTATCAAGTTCCTGACCATTTTCTTTTTATACATGTTTTTATCCTTTTACGCAATTTTAAAACAAAGGTTAAAAAAATTTGGAATAGCATCCCCACTAACTTTAGGTATGAGCCGCCATTGATTTGGATCATCCCACAATTCACTATAAAAGTTAGTATGTGAAAATATTTTTCATTTTAGCAGCCAATATTTGAACCATCTTTGACTTTTTTTTTTTAGCTTGCATGTCTTAGCTTATTTTGTATACAACACAAACTGATAACTGAAAAAGTAACTCTTTTTCATCTATTTGCCTTGGGCGAACCTGTAATCCAGTAAAAATTCGCCACTCCTGAGTAGCAACCTTCTACGAGAAGAAACTGTAAACTACTGAAGCTAGTGAAAGTTTGCGCAACTCTAACTGAATGTATATATGGATAGGCTTTTGTAAATCAATTTGCACAAACTGATTTGTGCATACTCGTTTGAGAAAAATGTTTGATCGTCTAAACCTAGCTTAAACGAGGAGTTTTGGTAATATTTAACAGAGAAGACGAAGATAAATCTCTTCTCCATAAGTGGGTGTTCAAGTATTACGTAAGCACATTTTTTTGCCATTTATAATCCCCCCCCCCTTTCCACCGCCGTAGGCAAACAAAAATAGGCAACAAATGCCTGTCAAATTTGTGTCATTAGTTCAGTAATAACCATTCTTTTTTTCATGCAATTTTGCCTATAGTTTGAACAGGTAATAACACGATGATAAAAAACATGCAGTTTATAAATTTCTGGTAATTATTAACATTAATATTTAAATTAATATTGAGAAATAAATGAAAATTAACACTGGCATACGATGAATTTAAATTAATTGATTAGATCAAATTTTAAAAAAAAGTTTTAAGATTTTAAAAGTTTAGAATTTTAATTTACTTTTAAATGAAATATAAAAAAGTATTAGTGAATACATTAATATTATATTTATAAAAAATACACCTTGAGGACTTAACTCCATTTAATCCGCTGACCAAGGTCCTTGAATCCACGTATAAACACTTTCTATTATTATATTTCTATTTGGGGGGCTAGGTCACTCGAGCTTTGACTTACTTATATAGGCTTCTCCACTTCTTCCTCGTTTAGCCACTCAGCATCTTCATTGCTGCCCGAAGTCCAATTGGCTTGCTATGCGCCCTCCCTCAATTATGCCCATCTTTCTCCGTCTTACGTAGGCATTGTTTTGACCACGGTCGGATATCTCTTATAGGAGCTACTTCAACCTTATTTTAGTTATTTTTATAACCATGGAAATCGCTAGTGTAGGAAAATATCGTGCTGTGATTGGACGATCGATTCAAACTTTACAAAACAGTGAAATGTCATGGCGCCTTCTACTTTATGATTTTAAATGATGCTTTAATAGTGAAGATAGTATTTTGTTATAAAATGTTTTAAGTGTTCATTTTATTATGGTGTACTATAAATCTAAGTGTGTGTTCCTGGATGCCTAAATAGAACATCTACTAAACATAGATTTCCGAATAAAGATGAAACAAGATTCTCCATTTGGAAGAAACTTATCTGTAACCCAAAACTTGAAAATCTGGACAGTGAAACTATTCATACTAAATTTACAATTTGCAATGAGCATTTTAAAGACGAATGTTTTAGTCTTGGGACTAAACGGCTTAATGCACATTCCATCAGATCTTTACAATTGCCAGGTGCGAGGTGGGGTCTACTATCGTATTTTGTATTGGCCAATCTATGAATTAAAACGGCGACGAAAATGTATTGCATTAATATCAGTGATCAATTGATTTAATTACTTTTGTTAATTTAATTTAATGTTAATTCTCAACATTTAAATAAACCAAAGTAGGTAAACTTCAATTAACTTTTGAATTCTAATGATAGGGCTTACACGATAGAGTAATTAATCTGCTTTAGAAGAAAAATATTGGTCCATGAAAAGGCCCCAACACAGACTGCCCTTAGTTCGTAAGAAATCTATGCTAAAGTATCTGATTGCTCTAGACAGAGTCCTTATCTGTAATTGTGTAGAAGTTGGTCAACTTTAACATTCCAAGTAGTAAGGAATAGGTTATACAGAACACACAACTTAGGCTGTATCCGAATAGTCTACTTCACGCGCGGGAGACCCTTGACGTTCACTTGATAGTTGCATTAACAATCACGTGATCAAGTGTAGATCCGTCCGAATAGTTACGAAGTGTGCTAATG